>JBBPBX010063248.1:0-10103 GCA_038048925.1 Garcialebias charrua | reverse complement strand
ATACTTATAATATTCAAGGATTCAAGGTCCAAGGTAACTGGGACCCTGTGTACACAATTTAATTCCACCACATGTCTCACATGTGGTGTGTATGACAAATAAAGAAACTTGAATCCTTGAAACGTCACAATCCTTAGGTTTTGAACCCAAATGCAGGTAGGATGAACAAAGCAGGAGTTCCTTTCTTTTAAAGTAAAAATGATTTAAAATAAAACAACAAAACAAAAAGCTGACGTGGTAGCAAAAACTTACAATAATGGGAACAAGCTGGCAAAACAGGAAGGGTACAGATTAGGACTGGAACTTGGAAACAAGACAAGTGGACCGTGTTGTCTGTGCAGACAGAAACAAAACAGAACAATGACCGGACAGATTGGATGTGGATGGCCGGAGTCTAAATACAGAGCTTAACAGGTGCAAGAAATGAAGGCTGATTGCTGTGCTGAGGCTGAGGGTGGTGTGGTGATCTGCTGACTTACAAGAGCGGCTGTGAGCAATGACATATGGGTGTCCAGTCCATACTACACACCAGTAGGTGGCGGTAATGCACCTTTCAGTTGTTTGCCAACCGCCAAAAAAGAAACCACGTAGAAGAAGAAGACATATGGGTGATGAGCAAAACACAGTAGGAAAAAACAAACAATGGCATGAGGGGCAGAGGGAGTGAGCAGATGAGGGGTCAGCGGAGCAGGTGAACAAGTGGTTGAATCAGGGCTGAAAACAATAGCAGAGACAATGGAGAGGTGTACAGGTGAACTAGATGAGGGCTGATTGTAGATAGAGCACAGGAGGCATGGTGCAGGGAGACAAGAGCTGAGGAAGAGTGACAGGCATTACAGGGCTGAATGAAGAAAACTAAAGGCATGACTGCGGACAGAAAGGGCAAAACATAACAGAAGGGAGTGAGTGTGGGACAGGGCCAATGGGAGGGGGGTCAGCGGGGCCACTGACCGTGACATGAACATTAGAAGTAATTTAAATAAATAAAAACACTTAAAAAATAATTTTGGGATCAATAACTTACTCATATGCAAGCCCCCATATTATGGATACCTTAATTTATTCTCTCAAGATTTTTAAATCTCATTCATGAAAAAGTTTTATTTGGAATTGCATAATAATTTTGGACTTAAAAAAAAAATTTAAAAGCTCTATTGAGGGGGAAAAAATAATCCTGTTGTCCTTGTTGAACCTCAGGAGAAATGTCCTCCTGTAAAGAAAAAAATACTTGAAATACATTTTGAATGACTTTACTTTCACTTGAGTACATTGTTTTACAAGCAACTTTACTTATTTTTGAGCAAAATTTCAACAGCGTATATGTACAGTACTTTAAATTATTGAGATTGTTTTAGGACTATATCAACCTTTGCACTGAGGTCATCTCAGTGAACAGAAAGTAAAGGTCATAAACACAACTTATCCTGACTGACTGAGTCAATGAGCGAAAACAAAAAATACTACAATGGAAATTGAAAGTCTTATTTTTAAATGATGTATACTGAAGTATAATTCCTTTACTTTATCCATTTTTTACAAACTTGTCAGAAGAAAGGATTAGGCACATGTGACCCTTCACCACGTGTGGACATCTTTCTGCCTACTGAGTATTGATCCACCAAAGAAATCTTCTAATGAGGAGTTAGTATTCAAAGTATTTTGTTGTAAAAGCACAACTATTAAATTACTGTCAAGTATATGAATTACTATTGTTATTGTAAATTAGATGAAATATGGATGTTGGAAGGACAACGTGACCAGGAATTTTGTTTGCACTTTTTAAGACAGGATTCTACAGATTTAGAGACGTTCAAATTAAAGCTGAGTTCACCTTGATAACCTGGAACAACCAGCATTAAAAGTATTGCTTCTTTTTCTACCATTGCAGCAAAATAAATAAATAAAAAAGAACGAATCCTGGATATTTGGATTTATTCCTCTGCAGGTGTTAGTTTTTTTACTTACTAATTCTTGATGCAAAATTCCTAAAAAAAAATAAGTACAGAGTTTACACATTAAATAATGAAAAGCAACAAGCTTATTTCATAAAAAAGTACTAACATCTGATTAAAATAGATTCAGTTTACATGGAGTGAGGAGATATACCAATATCAGCAACATTTTTCATGTTCAGTTTTCTTTGATTTTGCTTTTGATTGCACTTGGTTTTATATTTCAGATAACTTTTTAGATTGTGATTTTCTGGAAATTTTCTCCAGCAGATTGTTTTTCTCATTCTTGGTCACCAGACACCTTTTACATCAAACCCTTAATAAATATGGTTCTAACATGTTCTGTTTTTAACAATAGGCTCACATTCCTATTCTTGATTCAATGTTTCTTTTTTTTTTTTTATGTATTGAGGGACTCGTTAAAATTGCCAGAACAGAAGACCAAATAAAAATATGTGGATAGAAATAGCAGAGTGGGTTGCAAACACGAATGTATAATGCTGAGAATTTAAGCTAGAAGGCATTTACTCACCACAGGTGAGTAACATTCTAATTAGTGTGTTTCTGTAAAAGAAAAACATGCTGCCTGCAGACTTGTTCAAGGCCTTTTTTGTAGCAATAATTATTACAGAATGAATCACTGTTTCTTTTTTTGAACCCCAGGATCCCAACCCACTTTCATCATGATTTATACTTGCAGCTTTACTACCAACCAAAATAGCTTCTAAATTGGTATAACATGTGTTACCAGGCACAGAAAACATTATTAAAACAAAATCAAGAATGAAAAAAGTCAACAATGCAATCAGGACCCAGTTGTTTTTATGATCCCTCAGTCGTTGTTAAATTACCTGTGGTGCTGTTTGTACAATGTACAATATACTGTATATATCCATCCATCCATCCATTTTCGTCCGCTTATCCGGGGTTGGGTCGCGGGGGTAGCAGCCTAAGTAGGGAGGCCCAGACTTCCCTCTCCCTAGCCACAAAGAGCAGCTCCTCTGGGGGAATCCCAAGGCGTTCCCAGGCCAGCCGAGAAACATAGTCCCTCCAGCGTGTCCTGGGTCTTCCTCTGGGCCTCCTCCCGGTGGGACATGCCCGGAACACCTCCCCAGGGAGGCGTCCAGGAGGCATCCTAACCAGATGCCCGAGCCACCTCAACTGGCTCCTCTCGATGTGGAGAAGCAGCGGCTCTACTCCGAGTCCCTCCCGGATGACTGAGCTTCTCACCCTATCTCTAAGGGAGAGTCCAGACACCCTGCGGAGAAAACTCATTTCAGCCGCTTGTATCCGAGATCTCGTTCTTTCGGTCACAACCCAAAGCTCATGACCATAGATGAGGGTGGGAACGTAGATCGATCGGTAAATTGAGAGCTTTGCCTTTCGACTCAGCTCTCTCTTCACCACGACAGACCGGTACAGCGCCCGCTTCACTGCGGATGCTGCACCTATCCGCCTATCGATCTCACGCTCCAGTTTTCCCTCATTCGTGAACAAGACCCCGAGATACTTAAACTCCTCCACTTGGGGCAGGACCTCCTCCCCGACCCGGAGAGGGCATGCTACCCTTTTCCGGCTCAAGACCATGGCCTCGGATTTGGAGGAACTGATCCTCATCCCGGCCGCATCACACTCGGCTGCAAACCGCTCCAGCGAAAGCTGTAGATCACGATCTGATGAAGCCAATAGGACCACATCATCTGCAAAAAACAGAGAAGCGATTCTAAGGCCACCAAAACGGATCCTCTCAACACCTTGGTTGCGCCTAGAAATTCTGTCCATAAAAGTTATGAACAGAATCGGTGACAAAGGGCAACCTTGGCGGAGTCCAACTCTCACTGGAAACGAGCCTGACTTACTGCCGGCAATGCGGACCAAGCTCTGACACCGGTCGTACAGGGACCTAACAGCCCATATCAATGGGCCTGGTAATAATAATAATAATAATAATGAATTCAATTTATAACGCACTTTTCATTAATGAAAATCTCAAAGTGCTACACGGTGCAACAGAAATTAAATGTCAATAAAACAAGTAATAAAACAAGTAAAATCAATAACAGTATCAACTAAGAACAAAAGTAGAATCATGAGGAGGTAGAGTATGCTCGGTTGAAAAGAAAGGTCTTCAAGCCGCTCTTAAAGTCAACCACAGACTGTGGGACCCTCAGACAGTCAGGAAGAGAGTTCCACAGGCGGGGGGCAGCCACACTGAAAGCCCGGTCTCCCATGGTCCTTAATTTGGTTCTCGGAATGTGAAGGAGATTACTGTTCTGTGACCGCAGCGACCGGGTGGATGAGTGTGGAATAAGAATATCCTTCAGATAATCTGGTGAAGCTCCATGTAAGCATTGATGTGTAATGAGAGCAGTTTTGTACTGAATTCTGTAGGCGACAGGAAGCCAATGAAGGTTATGAAGAATGGGCGTAATATGTTCAAATTTACGAACTCGCAACAAGATCCTTGCTGCACTGTTTTGAATATATTGAAGTTTCTGAAGGTTTTTGCCAGGGATTCCAATAAACAGGGAGTTGCAGTAGTCGAGCCTGGAGGAGACAAAAGCATGGACGAGCTTCTCAGCATCGGAAAAAGTTAGGGATGGGCGAAGTCTAGAGATGTTTCGAAGATGGAAGAAGCAAGTTTTAAACAGAAGCTTAATGTGATTTTCAAATGTAAGATTGGAGTCCATTTTTATTCCAAGATTTGTAACAGAGGTGGAGAGGGGGATGTCTTGTCCAGAAAAGGAAAGTGTTGTTATAGTAGATGTCTGTACCTGGTGAGGGGTGCCAATCAGTATGGCCTCGGTCTTGGAGCAGTTTAATTGAAGAAAGTTCTGATTCATCCATGCCCTAATTGCCTCCAGGCAGGCAGAGAGGGCAGTGAGTGAAGATGGAGATGACAAGGTGGAAGATGAGGATGCTCCAGTCCTGATGTAAAGCTGTGTATCGTCGGCATAACAGTGAAAAGAAATGTTGAACTGATTAATAATTTGACCTAAAGGCAGCATGTAAAGGGAAAACAACAGGGGCCCCAGAACCGACCCCTGAGGGACACCACAGGAGACAGAGACTGTCTGGGACGTGGCGTTGCCAAGACTAACACATTCCAGCCTATTGGAGAGGAAAGATTTAAACCAGTCCAGGACGGTGTCACAGAGACCGACCTCCACATGAAGACGGTGGAGGAGGATACTATGGTCCACAGTGTCGAAGGCTGCAGTGAGGTCAAGGAGGACAAGGATGGAGGGAGAGCCAGTGTCAGCAGCCAAGAGGACATCATTAGTAACTCTCAGCAGTGCAGTCTCAGTACTGTGAGCTGCCCTGAATCCAGACTGGAACTTCTCATACAGAGAGTGTTGTTGTAAGTGATCCTGCAGCTGAGCAGCAACTGCTTTTTCCAGCACTTTAGACAGAAAAGGGAGGTGTGAAATTGGGCGGTAATTAGAAAAAATGTCGGGATCCAAATTAGATTTTTTCAGAAGAGGCCTAATGATGGCAGTTTTTAGAGGCAGTGGAACATGACCAGATTGAAGAGACTGATTTATTATTTGAGTGATAAGTGGGCCTATTGCAGAGTGATTGGATTTTATGAGAGACGAGGGGAAAGGATCCAGGGCGCAGGATGAAGGCTTCATTTTCTTGATGATGGCCTCCACCTCACTCTGAACAACTTCGTCAAAGCTGTTAAGGGTCCCAGAATGCAGACGGGTAGATGGCACACTGAGAACAGGGAGGTTGTGGAGCTGAGATCTGATAGTGTCAATTTTGGTTTTAAAAGATGAAAGAAACAGCTCGCATTTTTGAGCAGAGTCCTCAAGAGTTTGTTTAATGGGATTAAGCAGACGAGTTATTGTGGAGAAGAGCTGTTTAGAGTTTCCAGGGCAGGTGTTGATGATGTTAGAATAATATTTGGAGCGTGCTTCTTTAAGAGAATAGGCGTACGCTTTCTGATGTTCTTTGTACGCCTGCTTATGTACCGAGAGACCAGATGATTTTAGACGTCTCTCGATAGCACGGCCAGTTGCCTTCATCTTGCGCAGCTCATCAGTATGGTACCCCATACTCCCGGAATACCCCCCACAGAACACCCCGAGGGACGCGGTCGAATGCCTTTTCCAAGTCCACAAAGCACATGTAAACTGGTTGGGCAAACTCCCACGCACCCTCCAGGACCCTGCTGAGGGTGTAGAGCTGGTCCAGTGTTCCACGACCAGGACGAAAACCACACTGCTCCTCCTGAATCCGAGGTTCGACTATCCGACGGACCCTCCTCTCCAGAACCCCTGAATAGACCTTACCAGGGAGGCTTAAGAGTGTGATCCCCCTATAGTTGGAACACACCCTACGGTCCCCCTTTTTGAATAGGGGAACCACCACCCCAGTCTGCCAATCCAAGGGAACTGCCCCCGATGTCCACGCGATATTGCAGAGTCGCGTAAGCCAACACAACCCCACAACATCCAGAGCCCTAAGGAACTCAGGGCGAATCTCATCCACCCCTGGAGCCCTGCCACCGCGGAGCTTTTTAACCACCTCGGTGACCTCAGCTCCAGAGATTGGAGAGCCCGACCCAAAGTCCCCAGGCTCCGCTTCCTCAGTGGAAGACGTGCCAGTAGGATTGAGGAGGTCTTCGAAGTATTCCGCCCACCGACTCACAACATCCCGAGTTGAGGTCAACAGCACGCCATCCCCACCATAAATGGTGTTGGTCGCGTACCGCTTTCCCCCCCTGAGACGCCGGATGGTGGACCAGAATCGCCTCGAAGCCATACTGTATATATGTATATATATTTTTTCATTTACCCTTTATTTATCCAGGTAGTCTCATTGAACCACGATAACTCATTTTCAAGAGAGACCTGTTTTTTAGGGAGCAGATAGTGGGGGTTAAGACGGTGTAGTGGCAGGGCTTCCGACCTGGGACCCGAAGGACGCGGGTTCGCGCCCCGGCCACTCCACACCTTGGGGTGTCTATGAGTGCACACCTAATTCTCCTTTCTATGGCTGTTCACTGCACCACCTGGTGGTGGTTGGGTTAAATGCAGAGACGAATTTCGTCTGTGTATGGGAAACATACACAGATGACAGAAAAGGACATTATTATTATTATTATTATTATTAGTATTAAGGGCCTTGCTCAGGGGCCCAGAGTGGGGCGAATGAGGACGGAGGCAGGTGTTATTGTTTCGCCTTTTCCACCCTCATTTATATAGCTGGAATATAGCTATATACATAGCTATATACATAGCTGGAAGAAGATCTTTCCAGATCATGACAATTGAACCCAAGGTCATCTGTCTCAACTAGAGTAGGGCACTGTGTTACGGCTGGCTCGGGCCGAACACATTAAATGGACAAAGGACACAAGAAGGCAGAAGGTAAATTAAAAAGCTTTATTGAAAACTGCATAAGATGGACCCCTGCACTCCTCCCTCCAGGTGCGGAGTGCACCGTCTTCTGGCACAGGGCAACAAACAAAAGAGCAAAAATAGACAAAAGTTCAAATGAATGGTGGACAAGAGTGAGTCAGCCAAAAATAATATAACGTCACCAGCGCAGGGCCAACCCATAAAAACAGGGCCGTCGAAGCCTGTCTGATGACGGACTACCTAACCAAAGGGGACTCTAGGGGTAAAAGAAAACTCAGAACTGAGCTACCGATCTCACTCTGTCATTAGGCAAAAAAGACTCCAAACAGCTGGTCACCACCAGCCAGACAACCTCCTGGTTAAACCAAGCTAACCAAACCACACAGGTCAGCCTCCCTCTTCTGAGCAGGATCCAAAAGTTACCAATGCAGCCTACAGCCACCAAGTGCACCAAGCACAACAAAGCAAAAAATGAGCAACCATTCCTAAGTGCTTCAAGCACAGTCAAACTTCACAAGCACACATGAGCAGACACTTTCTAAGTGCATCTAGCACAGTCAGGACCAAACATGAGCAATCAGCTACTCACCAACAATCTTCTAAACAGAAGATCAACCTTCCTGACAGGCAGGGGCGGGCGGAGAACACCCCACAGTACCCAAACAGCTCAGCACAAAGCAACCAAACTCTGAGCTCACAACCTCCGCATTCAAGCACTCTCACTCTGAAGTATATATAGGCGTGTCACTCAGGTCCTCCTGGCTGAACACACAAGCCTGATCATAATCAGACTGATTAACCAACAAAACTTGTCTGCAGTCAACATATACAAAAAAACTGTAGGTGTCAGCATGGGTAGCTTCCTCAGGATCTCAGGATACATAACACCTCCACCACCAGTGTTTTGTATGGGGGAAAATGTAGTCTTGTGGGGACACCGGCTACATAGCACCATACAAAAAGGCAAGTTGGGGCAGGGTATTTAAAAACGAGAGAGGGCATCGGCTATAACGTTGTCCTTACCTCTAATGTGTAATATGGAGAGGTTAAAAGGCTGCAGTCGCAAAGACCAGCTCATTAAGCGTCGATTTTTATTACACATCCGATGCAAAAAGGTAAGGGGGTTGTGGTCTGTATAAACAATAATGGGTTCACAAGAACCACCAACATAAACATCACCAGATAACGTTTAGAATACTCTAAAACCATAAAATCGTCTTTTGTCCGGACTCTCTCTATAAGGGGTTTGTTTTATAGGTTTCGTTTCACCCACATCGATATCGTTTGTTAGGATATCCGTTCTAGAAGGGACATCAGAGAATAAACAGGCGTTAGAAAATATCAACTGTCTTAGTTCATCCCTTTTATTGTCATCAAGATGGGAGAACAACAACTGTAGGTTCTGAAGATAATGTGAATTTAAGAGCTTGCCTTCAAGAATGGCAGAAGGGGAACTGTCCACCTCCTGTTCAGCACTGGAGAGCTCCTTTTGGGGCTCTACATCTTCGGCTACTCTGGGGACATCACAGAGGGGAACAGCTAACACACTGACCCTCTCAATGTATGGTTTCAACATGTTGATGTGACAAAGATGAGAAGTACGCCTCCTATCTGGAGTAGAAACCAAATAGTCACGTTCATTTAGCTTTTTCTGAATGACATAAGGTCCGCTATAACGGGCCTGTAAGCTACTACCAGGAATAGGAAGTAAAACTAACACTTTGTCACCCGGTTGAAACACTTGTGCTACAGCTTTTTGATCAAACAGGGATTTCATTTTAGCTTGTGCCGTCTGTAGGTTAGTTTTAGCTATTTCACAAGCACGTACTAATTTAAAACGGGAGTCACATACATAGTCTAACAAATTCTTGTCAGACTTCTCACATACCCACTTTTCTTTTAACAACCTTAAGGGACCACGAACTTCGTGTGCAAAAATCAGTTCAGCTGGACTAAAACCCAAACTCTCTTGAACTACCTCCCGTATAGCAAACATCTGGAGATGCACTCCCTCATCCCAATCTTTGTTGAATTCCAGACAGTATGTACGTAGCATGGTTTTTAATGTTTGATGGAATCGTTCAAGGGCACCCTGGCTTTCTGGATGATATGCAGCCGAACAGGTATGCTGGATGTTTAACTGTTTCATGACCTGTGAAAACACTCTTGACATAAAATTGCTGCCTTGGTCAGTCTGCACCACCCGTGGTAACCCAAACAATGAGAAAAACCTGGTTAACACCTTTACCACCACTGGGGTTGTTATTTTTCTTACAGGAAAAACTTCTGGGAAACGAGTGGAGGCACACATCACAGTAACTAAGTACTTGTTTCCAGCCTTTGTTCTGGGGAGTGGTCCTACACAGTCCACTAAGACTCTCTCAAAAGGCTCAGCAATAGCCGGGATAGGAAAAAGAGGAGCAGGTGGGACGGTCTGGTTCGGTTTTCCAGCTATCTGACAAAAATGGCATGAGTTGCAATGAAGTACGACATCTTTCTTTAAACCTGGCCAAAAAAATGACGTAACACACGGTCATATGTTTTTCAAATACACAGGTGACCAGCTAAGGGACTGTCGTGCGCCAAACGTAAAACCTCTGGACGATACAGAGTAGGAAGAACAATCTGTTCTACACTACGCCACTCTTCATTAGAAGAGGCTGTCAATGGAATCCATTTACGCATCAAAATGCCATCACTAAAGTAATAACCATTACTCAGTATGTCAGGTTTGTCAGTTTCTGTATCAATAAAACATGATGTTAAACTAACATCGCTCTTC
>JBBPBX010063247.1:0-20587 GCA_038048925.1 Garcialebias charrua | reverse complement strand
ATGTGGACTAGTCAGAATGTTTGTTTGAGATGGACCTGGTCTTTAGGGGGAAACCTTGGACTTTGTCAGAGCCCTGAGCAAAAGTGACGTCATTCAAACAGACACATCCCTTTTTCTGAACGGGATGGCTCCTGCCTGTCACAGTCAATATGGGGTGGGGGGGCCGTGGCCGCCAGGTACGTCCCTTCACATAAACGTTCTGGTCGCTGCTGTCAGTACACAATGTCTGAAACACTAGACGTCGCGTACATAAATCACCAGGGCGTGTGCGTTTAACCCAGTTTTTTCATTCAACCTTTATTTAGTCAGGTAAATCTCATTGAGCCTCGTGGATTCATTTACAAGAGTGACCTGCTAGCAGTGGTTCAACAGCTGTTCAGCAGTCGCTGATCACAGCCAGAAGTCTGATCTGCCCGGCGCACACACACACACTTGAAATCGCTGCGGGCGGCTCTCTCACCCCCCGCCGTGCTAGATTGGCCACTCAGGAGAACACTCAGTGCCCACTGTTCTTTTCCTGAAGCCCCAGGACAACCCCCACTGGGGTGGACGCATTGGCACACAAACTATGGGCCAAAATAAAAATAAGAACGTTTTATGTTCTCTCCTCCAGTCTAGCTGCCACTGGAGCTACTGGAAAGATTGAAGGAGGTGGCGTACAGTGATTCTGATCGCCCCGCAGAACACACCATGGTTCCGGTGCTACAGCAACTAAGAGTTTCCCTGTGATAGGTCAACATTTACTGATCTGGTTGCTGAACGTTAATGTTTAGAAAGTCTTGAATTTTTCTAAAAAGACGTCTTTATGCACTACCCTGCAAGCGTGTCCAAAGTGTTTACCAGTACGCGTCAAATGGGTTGCTTGTCAGCAATGGTGCCTGGGAAGTCAGTTGGACCTATCTTCATTTCCTCTGGGTTCCATCTTCCCATGTTTACAGTTATGGCTGGTCAGAAAATTAGCCTGCAGCACGGTTACAACTTATGCTGCAGCGATGTCTTCCTGCCACGGGGGATTCAACGATAGAACAGGTTTTAATCATCCCCTGTTAAAACATTTTCTGAAAGGTGCTCGTCGTCTTAGTCCGATTCACGCACCTTAGTCACACAATGGGACCTAGTTACTGTGCTGAGTTCACTAACTAGGGATCCATTTGACCCGTTTAGACCAGATACAGTTAAAGCTTTTATCCTTAAACCAGCTCTGTTGCTGGTTCAAAATTTGGCTAAGGAGTAAATGACTTGTCTGTTTCTCCTTCTCTTCAAGGAAGACAAATGATTAAGAGGGAAGGGAGTTCAGTTGAACTTAGACCGCCCCTGTTTTTAGCCTCAAAAGCTTGACGTGTTCATTCAAAGTTTAAATCATTCACTGAACGGCTTGTTCTCCTCCTCTCTTTTCTGCAGAGGAAGAACGCCTACATTTGTCTTGTCCAGTGCGGGCGCTAAAGTGTTATGTGACACGCACTGCTGCGATGCTTAAGTCTGATAAGTTTTTTGTGCCTTCAGAGGACAATCTCAGGGTCAACCTTGACCTATCAGCGGTTGTCACATTGGCTATATGAGGCCATTTCTCTGGCATACAGCTTCCTGGCCTCCAGCCCCCTGAACAAATAAGAGTTCACTTCTCTAGAGGGATTGCAGTTCCACAGCCCTGCACGGAGGTCTTCTGTGCAGGACATCTGTTCAGGCTGCCTCTTGGTCGTCAGCGACTCCCTGTATCTATTTTGGTTACAGAACGTTTTCCAGCTCCTCCCTGATGCATTATGTTCTCAGGGTTGTAGCAGAGTGATTGTCTTTCATTATCAATAGACTTATTGATGATTGACACAGTTGTATCTGCCTTGTTGATTCTGATTATGAATTCAGAGTCGTTCATTTACCATCACATGATGATGAGGATTGTCCGCCTGCTATATTATGCACCCTTTTGTCTCAATTGACAGTGCATATTCATGCCTATTGAGGTGTGGCGGTTGCCTGAGTGTGTTATGGTTTCAGTCAGACCCAATGGGGCATGGACCATATCGTGCTCCGCCCTTTAACCCAAAAGGCGTGGCTTAAAGGGCTACGCCCACAGGAAATAGAACGTCGGTTACGTACTGTAACCCTAGATTCTATGAGTGTGGGCGTAGCCCTTTAAGCCTTGAGGCCCCATTGGCTCTCTTTGGCTGAAAAAATTGTTTTTGCCATTGGGAGCAGTTCCTCGGTCGACAGGGGTTTTTATGGACCGAGGGCGGGGGCCCACAGCAGGTGGGCGTGGACTAGAAGTTTTCAATGTTGGTGCGAAGCACAGGGTAAACCCAAAAGGCGTGGCTTAAAGGGCTACGCCCACACTCATAGAATCTAGGGTTACAGTACGTAACCGACGGTTTGAGTGGAGCGTGAGAGTGAATCCAAGTGAGTCCAGAGGATGGTGAACCAGTTTCACAGATGGATGGCTTGGAGGATCAGGCACGAGGACCAGGAACTGAACCCAAGGCAGAACAGGGAGGGATCCAAAGACACAGGAGAACTGGAGGCACAGAGAACAAGGTTAGAAACTCTTCTTAAGGAAACAAACAGGCTGAGAGCATAAATACCATAAATAGCTCAATGCCCTAGCCTGGTTGACACCAGACCCTTGTCCTTCACTTCGCTTTGGACTAGGGTCTGGCATTCCTCCCATTGAAAACGATTTCTCCTGGAGATTTTTGAATGGACCAATCAGAGAACAGAAGGCAGAGTTTTGTTAGTTTAGCCTGGCGAGGTCCAGGCTATCAGATAAATTGCTCAGAAACCACTCGGTGGATATTTTTTCTGCCACCAGTGTGTAATTATATGGCTCTAATTTACTGACTGTTGGCCTAGATAAAACATTTGAGATAAAATTCGATTTTTTATCATTTATTTTCGTAGCGCACCCGAGGCTGTTTGGAAAATGTCAAACCGAAACTATTTAAATCCAGCAGATTTGACCATTTCGTGAATTGATTTAGGAACTGTTAAGCTCAGGAACACTTCTGATATAACGTCAGCTAAGAAATATATTTTTTATCAGCAGAGAAATAATAGTTTTTTACCTTGTTTTGATGAAAATTCCTTCGTGGCGGCAGCCATTTTGAATGACGACGTCAGTCGACATCGTTCAAAACTCCGCCTTCTGCTCTCTGATTGCTCAGGAACACTTCTGATATAACGTCAGCTAAGAAATATATTTTTTATCAGCAGAGAAATAATAGTTTTTTACCTTGTTTTATTGAAAATTCCTTCGTGGCGGCAGCCATTTTGAATGACGACGTCAGTCGACGTCGTTCAAAACTCCGCCTTCTGCTCTCTGATTGGTCCGGTCAAAAATCTACCGGAGATATCCTTGTCTATGGGACAAGTCCCAGACTGTGCAGTGAAGGGAAATGAGAATTGAGCGGAGCTGTGCAGGAAGGCGAGGGCCAGGCTATCAATGCCCCAGCGAAGAGTAGAACTTGACTGCAGCCTTATATAGTTGAAGGTCTCTTCAGGGAGATGACCGGCAGCTGTGGTAATTAGGCGGCCATCTTGGATAGGAGCTGCAGCCAGTAGAACTCTTACACTACCGCACCTCTCCAGCCATGAAGGCTGAAATCCGTCGCCAAGTGGAAGCACTTAAGGCGCAAGATTTGATAGAGGACAGCTCGAGCCCCTGGGCCAGCCCAGTGGTGATGGTGAAAAAGAAAGATGGCTCATATAGATTTTGTGTAGATTTTCGAAAACTGAACTCTGTCACTATTACTGACGCACACCCCCTACCAAGAGTAGATGACAGTTTAGACGCGTTGTCTGGTTCGCAGTACTTTTCTACCATGGACATGTCTAGTGGGTACTGGCAAGTACAAATGGATCCTGCAGACAGACAAAAGACTGCATTTACTACAGGTGATGGCTTGTACCAATTTAAGGTCATGCCCATGGGACTCAAAAACGCACCTCCAACCTTTCAAAGGCTCATGGAGCTGGTTCTGCGAGGTCTACACTGGACAACTTGTGTCATTTACTTGGATGACATCATTTGCATGGGAAAAACATTTGAAGAACATCTAGGCAATCTCACAGACATTCTCACTCGCTTCAGACAAGCAGGGTTAAAGTTAAACCCTAAGAAATGTGACTTCTGCAAACCTGCTGTGAAGTACATGGGACACATT
This sequence comes from Garcialebias charrua, assembly GCA_038048925.1. NCBI lineage: Eukaryota > Metazoa > Chordata > Actinopteri > Cyprinodontiformes > Rivulidae > Garcialebias > Garcialebias charrua. The sequence goes on along the minus strand of JBBPBX010063247.1, from coordinate 16,433 downwards.
GTGTCACGAGATGGACTGACGGTGGACCCAATAAACAGTGAACGCATTAGTGACTGGCCTGTTCCACATTCGCCGATAGAGGTACGTGCCTTTTTGGGACTGTGCTCATATTACAGACATTTTGTGCATCAATATGCCTTTATTGCTCAGCCTTTACATAGACTTACCCCAAAACAAGTTGAGTTTGAATGGACAGATGACTGTAGCACAGCTTTTCAAACACTTAAGAAGACACTGACTTCTCCTCCAATAATGGCATTTCCAAACTTTGATGAGCCATTCATTTTGAGTACAGATGCATCTAATTTGGTAGTTGGTGCAGTGCTATCACAGATACAACAGGGACAAGAAAGGGTGGTGGCGTTTGCAAGTCACGTACTGTCAAAAACAAAGAGAAAATGGTCTACCTATGACAAAGAACTGTATGCTATTGTGTGGTCAGTCAGACACTTAGACATTACCTGAGTTGCAATCCTTTCACCATTATTACTGATCATCGTCCTTTGCTTAGTTTAAGGAAAATTGACATCACGCATGACCCTACAGGACGCAGGGGTCGTTGGGCATTGGAGCTCGATCCGTATCAATGGACAATCACTCACAAGGAGGGTAAGAAACACACAAATGCAGATGCCATGTCACGGATACCATTGGGACAGGACTCTATCGAGATGACAAGTATGGCGCTACCTGATGCTCACTCTTCGCCTAGTGATACAAGAAAATCTGTCTCACTGTCTGAGGTGAAGGGTAATGATGAAGGGTCATGCTCGACCCCTGAACATTTAGAGAGGACTAATATTGTACCAAAAGTTTGTTGTGTGGACACTGATAGGACACATGTGGATGTGGGGTTTGACACATTACAACAGACATTATCTGCCCATAACGTGGACATTGTAAATGCACAACTTGCTGATCCTGTTCTCTGGGAAGTGCATAATTGGGTTAAAAACAAGAAACGTCCCTACCTCAGACAGGTAAAAGGTAAAATGCAGAGGAAACTATGGTGGCAGTTTCATAACTTGTTGCTATGTAATAACTTGCTGTGTCGCAAAGGTCAAAGAACGCCTGGGAAACCTGAGGTTTATCAAGTGTTAATTCCAGTGGCACTGGTTACAGAGACAATGCAATTTTTTCATGGTAATCCATGTTCTGGTCATTACAGTGCTGAACGAACATTTAAGAAAGCATTGACAGTGTGTTATTGGCCAGGAATGAGATCTGATATTGAGCAGTTCTGTAACTTGTGTAAGACATGTGAAGCTTTTAGGAGGGTTGTACCAAAGCACAGAGCTCCTTTACAATCTATTCAGACTGAAAGACCATTTCAGCTGGTCTGTACAGACATTACCGAACTGCCAGTCACATCTGTGGGAAACAGATATGTGCTTGTGGTACAGGACCATTTCACCAAGTATGTGAATGCATACGCTATGCACTGTGAAAGGTATATCCCTGAACATGGTGTCCCTGAGGAACTGTTGTCGGATCAGGGACGACAATATGAGTCAGAAATTATACAAAACATTTGTCAGAAACTACAGATGACAAAGAAAAGGACCTCCCCATATCACCCAAGAGGGAATGGTATGGTGGAGAGATTTAACAGGACTTTGAAAGAACAGTTGGCTCGACTCATCCAGGACTATGGAGGTGAGTGGGACCACTATCTTCCTGCTGTGGTGCTTTCATTCAACTCTACGCCACACTCGAGCACAGGGTATTCTCCTTATTTCCTTGTGCATGGCAGAGAGCCCAGACTACCGGCTACTGTTCATGTTTCATCGCCAACAGTTTCTGATAGTCCGACAAACTATGGTGCAGAACTGGCTCGACGGATGGACGCTGCTTTTGAGACTGTTTTTCTACATTGTGAAGAACAGAGATAAAAACGAGAATACTACTACAACAAGGACACAAGGTTCAGGCCATACATTTGTGGTGATCTGGTATGGATGGATGATCCCACCACACAACGACAGAAGCTTTCTCCAAACTGGACTGGACCATATAAGGTTGTATCTGTGGACGAAAAAGGGCTCCTTTACAAGCTGGTGGATGTGCAACATCCTCAGGCTGCGACCAAGGTCATCCACTATGATCAGTTGAAACCTTATCGTGGTTCCACAGACACATTAACAATGGAGGGCAATCAATCTGTCCCAATGCCAAACATGAACACGCTGCCGAAGTACACAGCTTTGTCTGGCTCATTGCCCTTGATCTTTGGCCAAACAGCGCAGACAGCAGAAACTGCGAGGTCATTGACACTTTCACCAAGGAGACAAACTGGACCAGTCTCCCAGCAGCCGGCGCAAACACCTCTTAGCTTGCCGCCCTCTGAGGGTGCAGTTGTCACCAGGTGTGGGCGCATTGTTCGGAAGCCACGACGACTGTTGTCGTGACAAAGTAAAAAAAAAAAAAAAAAAAACTGTTCTATATGTGGACTTTGTTGTAAGTTTTATTGTTCTGAGATTGTGTTTTGGGAAGATGATTTATGTTCTCTTATTGTTACTATGGTTACCTCATTTTGAAATGAGGACATTTCATTTAAAGATGGGGAAGTATGTAAGATGATTTATTTTGATGTAAGATGTTTTATTTGGGCAGTTATGTATTTAGGTTACTGTGTCTTTAAGAGACTTCTTCTTCGTGGGTTTTTGGGTGTGTTCAGGTTAAGCGGGTGAAACAGCCGTAGACGCGGGCTGCGTTCATGAGGGAATGATGTTCTAATGAAGAGCTGAATAAAGTTCGTACAGCAAAGCTATTCCCTTTCAGCGTGGTTACTCCTTCTCTACCCCACGACCTTCGGATATGTTTGTAACACTTCTCCACCCCATACGGCGGTGTTACAATAATAATAACTAATAGTTTTGTTTTTCCTGTGACTTATCTGCAGTATGATAAATGATAGGAGCATAATAAATGCTCCCAATGTTTTGTTGGTCTTTTTTTTTTTTTTTGGGTAAATAATGAAGTTTTTATGCATTTTTATATATTTATTTATTTTGCATCTATGACATCATCAACTACTCGAGCACTGATCAAGCTTATACTGTATATGTTAATGTCGAGTTTAAAAATTATGTACTCGTTCAACCCCTAACAGAGGTGTCTTCGTCGAACAGCTCGACTACCATTTTTATCATTCATAAGGGGCAGATATAATAAGATTTCATCTTCTTTCTGCTCCTTTCATCCTACTTGTATTCTTGTATCTGATGAAACTGTTTTGTACTGTTCTTTTAAAATGAATGAATAAACATCAAATCAAATCAAAAATCATTCGACGCCTTCCACCACCAAGAATGGCTTCCAAGAAGGCAAAAAAGGAAGACAAAGCACTCGGGCAAGGCTACAGGACCAGCTAGCCTTGGGTCACGGCCCTGCCTGCATGACTGCAGTTTCGTCATCGCCGCCTCGGACACCCACGAGGCCTGCCCCGTGTGCCTGGGTATGGTTCACGCGAAGGCTGCCCTTACTGACCCAGACGCGTGCCCACATTGCAGCCAGCTCCGTCTGGCTGTGAGGGAGAGGCGCGTGGAGCTCGTGGCCAAGACGATGAAGAAGGCAGGCGCGACGAAGAACCCGCTCCCACCTGAACCGCTCAGGCCCTCAGCTGAGCTCGAGGCCCATGCGATGGAGGGGACCTCGGCCCGGTCCTGGGGGAGCAGAGCGGACCTCGACGAGGAGATGGGGGACAGCTCGGCCCGGCATCACTTCGACTCACGTGAGTTCCTTCAGTCCGATGAAGGTTCCCTCACGGCCTCGTGCGACATGTCGGACGTGAATGAAGAACAGGGAGACGACGGGGACTCCGTGGACTTCTCCCAGGGAGCTACCCCAGCTCAAGGCGAAGCGGACGGCTCCTCCACGGCCCTGCTCGAACTGTGCCGCAAGGCAGCCGAGACGCTGAAGGTGAGCTGGCCCGAACCCCCTCCCCGCCAACAACAAACCAGACTGGTTGGCAACTACTTTCTGGGAAAGCAGCAGGTTCCGGCGAGACACAAGATGCCTTTGTTCCCAGACTTTTTGACCGAGCTGACCTGCTCATGGGCGGCCCCGAAGGCTCCACTCTCGCTGCCTTTAGCCCAGTTCCTGGACGTCGACAACATGCCGCTGATGGACGAGACTCTGGCGGCGTATTTGGCCCCAAAAATGTCCAGCTCGAAACCAACGCTCCCGAGCAAGCAGTGCCGTACGACAGCGCTCCAGCAGGAGAAGAGCTACCGGGCCCAAGGCCTCGTTGCACGTGCCCTCAACATGGCGTCCATGCTCCAGGCATATCAGGCTGAAAAACTGCAGGAGCTCCAGCAGTCGTCTTCGAAGAAGCAGGCGGCTGACGCGCTGGAGGAAACACGAAGGACAGCAGACTTCATCCTCCGCTTGACGTGTGCAGCAGCAATTGCACAGGGTAAAGCCATGGCTGAGTTGGTGGTGGCACAGAGGCATCTGTGGCTCACGCTGACAGAGCTGCCCGAGAGCCAACACTCCGCGTTCCTCCACCAGGCTGTGGAGCCCTCAGGATTGTTTGGAGGTGCCCTGGAGAAAATTCAGCACCGTTGCGACCAGAGACGCAAGCAGGAGGAGGCCCTGCGTGAAGGTTTGCCAAGAAGGCAGTTTTCACACCAGAGGGACTCCAGTGGGCACAGGAACGCGCCACATAGACAGCACTCACTTCCTCGCAGACCTGCTCTGAAGAGGCAAAACCTGGACTCCGGCGAGCAAAGAGCTCCGTCCACCTCAGAGCCATGCGGCCGCGCACCGCAGGGTCAGGCCTGGTCCAATAACAGGTTTGTCCCCAGGCAAGCTGGAAAGACTGGACAGTCGAGGATGTCGTCCACGAGCAGGGACAGGAAGCAGAAGGTAGCCTAACTTCTCAGCTGCCTCTGACACAATCCAGGCATCTTCACCCCAGTGGAAAAAGAAGAGCCGACTGTTGTTTACCACAGACTGCGGTAAAATGGTCCAGACTGACTGGTCATGTTTGTTCAATGCACAAAACACTTTTTTCTGTGTGTGTAATAAAGAACAATTATTGTTTTCAAACAATAAAAAAACCAAAAGGTGAAAAGTGTCCTGTTTCACGAATCAGCACAAAAACACCACCTTTTTATGAAACCAGGGTCAATAAAGGGGTCACACAGTCGTTCAGCACGGTCTGTCGACTCCCCTCTTATGAGACAAAGAAAAAAACTGGGTAACATGAGTCCACTTTATGTGGAACGTCTCTGTCAAATAAGCCCAGCTCCACCATTAACACAACATCCACTAGAGGGTGACACATGCCCTCAAGTGGAATCAAGCTCCCTGTCACACAGCGAGCACGTTATGACGCTCACTCCCCCTCCCCTCCTGGGTCAACTTCATATACAGGTTCGCGCGAGAGCGTGGACAGCTTGCGAACCCTCGCGATGGGTGATGGAAGTTGTAGTTCAGGGTTACAATTTGCAGTTCTGCAGACGTGCACAACCTTTTTCCGGGGAAGAGGTCCTAAGATGGCGGAGTGACAGGTGGTGTTTTTGCAGCCTCTCGCATATTGTTATTGTTTAGCTGAGATTTAACCTGACAGTGGTGCTTTAGCCCCGTTTTTAAGCATCTTATATTTTTTGTTCTTAATTTAACCTCTTTTTGAAACCTTTTCAGCTTGTTTGTTTCATTTTTGACGGCTGAGAATTTAGTTATGGAAGCTAATGTGGTGAGCTGGGGTTTCACTCCTCCCCCCCCCCTCCTTCTATTCTGTGGACCAGGTGCAGCCACCTCAATCACCGTTGATTGATAGGCGGGGCAGATGCCTTTATATTTGGGCAGGCTGCTGCGCGGTGCGTGTATCTTTGCTTCCTTCACTACAGTCGGCTGCTTTATTTTTGCTTGTGTTCTTGATCAGCTCATCTGAGATCGTAAGTGCCAGTTTTCAATCAGTGTCTGGGATCGTGTTGGTTTTTTGGAGGCGTTACACCTGTCGTGCGTTTCTGCAGCATTGCCCTGCTGGCGTTGCCGGCTGTGGCTGGGAGTTGTTGTGGCGTGCGGCTTCCTTGTAATCCTCTCCTGCTGACCTGCTTCCTCCTGGTTTGGCTGTGTTTCCACCTCTGGGTAAGCTACCTGCAATTTAGACTTTGATTTTTTGTCTGAATCCACAATAATGGGTTTTCTGTTTTAGGCACCTGATTTTATTGTCTTGGAGTTGCAGCGCTGTGGACACTCTGCTGTCTTGTCCTGTCTTTCCCTGGTTGTTCGGCCCACTCTCATCAAAACCTGTACTGGTCGGGCAGGTGTTGGGGGCAGGGCATTACATCACTCCGTTGAAGAGCATTTGGACTGGAAGACGACAACGACCGGTTATGGTTTTAAAGTGTTTTCCATTATTTGAGTCTTCCTTCTTTTCAAGGACGGAGTGATGGACTGGAAACCTTGGTTTTAAAAGGATTGTTTTAATTAAATTGTTTTATTAAATATTGTAAATTTGCAAAAGTCTGTTCTGGTGTTCTGGGGCCTCATGTATCAAAGACTTGCGTGGATTCCTCACTGGAAAGTGACGTACGGTCAAACCCAGAAATGTGTGCACGCACAAAAAGATCCGGATGTATCAAACTGAGCGTACACCTGAATCCACGCACATTCCTTTTGTACATCACAATTGACGTGGAACTGAGCGCACGTGAGACACCTCCCCTGACACGCCTTCATTTACATATGTTAAACAGATGCAAATTACTTCCTGCATGTGTGAAGGACATGTTTGTTTGATCCCTGCGCGATCAGAAATGATTTCTAGATTCGGGAAAATAATGAATTTAATATAATATGAGTGAGGACAAACATCCTAAGTAAGAATAGTAATAAAATGTGTTCATCATGCAAAGAACGAGTGATTGTGTGCGCGCGCACCCTGCTGTGGTGCGCGAACCGGCTCATTCATTCATTCTGTGTGGAAATATTAACTTTGCGCACGAGTTTATTACCATTATTACTGTAAACACAGAGGAACTTACTTGGATGTTTGCTAGAACATAGATCTTTGTTTATGTAGATGATGTGAAGAAACGAGTCTGTGCGTCTTGGTGGAGACATTTCATGACATCACGTGATGTTGGCGTCTCCAGACGCTGCGCGCCCCGCAGCCTTGTGCGCAGTCTGTCTGTGAAGCTTTTGCTCTCCTACAAGTTATATAAGGTGTACTTTCACGTGTCATTTTGGAGAAATCTACAATAAACGCAGATAATGAATCACCTCCAGCTGCCGTGTCAACACCGGTGAGGGTGCGCGCGGCGCGCTCCAAGCGCGACCACTCAGCCTTTGGAATCATATGGATGAGACATTCCATTGGACATGATCCGGCTTTGTGTGGACTGGACTGCACAGTCCCGATCGACCTGCAGCTCCCTCTGTGGAACAGTTTGACCGCTGCTTCTGTATGCACGCGTGATGCACGGCTCCCCAGAGCGCAGCAGCAGTGCCAAACTGAAAAATGATTATTTCTGAAAACGGCTGATAAGCCATATCCTAGATCAGAAAATTATATCTGTTTCTAAATAAATGCTCTGCGTGTTACACTATTTATTATATTCTCCAGTAAGGCTGAATGAATCCGTTCCTGTTAAATTTATTTTTGGCACAACTTTGCGCGTCCTTTATTTCACTGCGTCATGTGGATGTAATACTTGTTAATCGTGTGTTTGGAGGGAATATTAATCATTTTCACATCATGAACAGTTAATAATAATAATAATAATAATAATAATAATAATAATAATAATAATAATAATAATAATAATAATGAATTCAATTTATAACGCACTTTTCATTAATGGAAATCTCAAAGTGCTACAAGGTGCAACATATTTGAATGTCAATAAGACAAATAATAAAACAATTAAAATCAACAACAGTATCAGCTAAGATCAAAAGTAGAATCATGAGGAGTAAAGTATGCTCGGTTGAAAAGAAAGGTCTTCAAGCCGCTCTTAAAGTCAACCACAGACTGTGGGGCTTCAGTTTCTCTGAAACACCTGTAAGTGTCGCCAAAGGAACAAGAACCACAGAAACGTGCGTACGCCTGCTCGGGAGCTTGCGTGGATATGTACCTGGATGCGCATATATTCACGTTCAGTTCAGTTTTGATACATACGGGGTTTTGCGTGGAAAGTGACGTGCGCAATGTTTTTGTGCGCACGCACGGTTGATACATGAGGCCCCTGGTGTATAATTTAAAGGAGCAAGAGCTTCACCTTCTGGTCACAATTGGCGTTGCTGGAAGGATACACCATTGAACACAGACTTTATTTTTTATTTTTTTTTACTTGTTGGGTGTGTTATTTGTAAGACAAAACAGCAGTAGTTGTCCAAGGGAAGACCTATTTGTGGGTTTGGAGTTTTATTTTATTTTATTTTTCTTTTGCTCCATTTCTCACTTTCTCTTCTTTTTTCCTTCTTCTTCCCTGCAGGTATGTAGGAGGTGGCACAGCTGCTGGTGGATGGAGTAGGTCAGCAGAAGGCGACAGCTGGGGGTTTGCCGGGCGCCGTTGCTTCCCCGGCTGTGGTTGGTGGTGTCATGCCTGTTTGCGCTGTGGTTGATGGTTGTGCCCGGGGACCAACAGTGTCTCATGTCCGGTGGTAGGACTGGCATTGGGATCAGCGAGTGGATCAAATAGGCCCCATTGTTTATTCGGATCCGCCATTTGTCAGCAGCAGATGAGGCGTGCTTTCTTTTTGAACATCTAGAGGGGGCAGCGGGGGAGGAAACAAAAGTACCACACTAATTTAGAGAGGAATGACCCCGGTGGGGGAATAGCAGGCTTGCCACTAGCAGCTGCGTCAAAATTGTTGGCATCTTGTCCAGTTGAGGTCTTAACCCTTCAGGGCATAAGATGGCTAATTGTAGCTCTATTTTAGAGTTTGATGTTAATCTTTGTGGCAAGGTGTTTCCGCATGGTGGGATTCTGGTGGTGAAAGATCCCACTAATGCTGGTTCTTCAGTTCATGGCTTTAAAATGGGTTATGACTGAGCAAGTTAGGGAATATCTTTTTGGGCCATTGGTGTATGGTCTATTTAGATACAATGCTGTGTTATTTTTATTCAGCCAAGCTTGGTGCCATGGAGCACTGCTGGGCTGTTCGACTTACTGCTTTTGATTTTCATATTTATGAAGTAGAGTTCTAAATGCAGCAATGACAATACTGAAGTGTGTAGGTCCATCGTCGGGGCGACAATGCAACAAAGGGGGGTAGAATGTGGTGAGATGGTGTTCCACTTCCCCCTCCCTTCTACTCTGTGCACCTGGTGCAGCTAGATGAGTATTAGGTGTAACTAGATGAGCAACATTGATTAGTGGGCGGGGCAGACTCCCTTATAGCTGGGCAGGCTGCTATGGGGTGCGTGTGTCTTTGTTTCCCTCCCTGCTACTCCAGTTGGCTGCTTCATTCTGCTGGTGCTCTTGGTTTGCTCGTCTGAGATCGTAAGTGCCAGCTTCTTGAATTAATGTTGGGTTTGTGGGTGTCACACCTGTCCATTTCTGCAGCGTTGCTCTACTGGCATTGCCTGCTGTGTGGGGATTGTTGTGGCGTGCGGTTGGGCCTTCGCTGCTGACCTACTTCCTCTCTGGTTTGGCTGTGTTTGCACCTCTGGGTAAGTACCTGCAATTCATATTTAAATTATTTTCATGAATCCATAACAATGGGTTCTCTGTTTCAGGCACCTGATTTTGCTGCTTGGAGCCGTAGTGCTGTGGACGCTCTGCTGTTTTGTCTTCTCTTGTCTTGTTTGTCTTGTCCTGTATTTCTAGTGTTTGGACGCTTTCAACAAGACCTGTACTGATGGGCAGGTTGTGTGGGCAGAGCATTGCTTCTCTGACTCAGTTGAACAGAGCATCTGGACGACAACGACTGAGGATGGTTTAAAGTGTCTGACATTATTCCTGAGTCTTCCTGTTTTTACAAGGACCGAGTGGTGGACTTGAATCCTTGGCTTTGAGGAAAGAACTCTTTTACAGGAACATGAAACCTCAGATTTAAAGAAATCATTTTTAATGAAATTGTGTAAATAAATATTGTAAATTTTCAAGGTCTGTGTTCTGGTGTTCAACTTAAAGGAGCAAGAGCTCCACCTTCTGGTCACATTAAACTCTGGAGGCTCTGCAGCAGTGTCACCAAGCAGTAACCAAGTCCCCAGTGTAGTTAGCTGGTGCTGTTAGGGTCCGGGGCCCTCGAGCAGTGAGGATAACTGGTGGGGTTATGAAATTTGTAGCTACAACCTGCCCTGAACAATTTGCTTGTCAGGTTTTATTGTTTGAGCCCCCAGAGTCTGGTCTACCAGTTGGCTTATTAATCTCGCCATGTCTCATTCAGGCTGTGCACGGCACTGTTTACGTTCCCGTCTTAAATGTGGGAACTACTGATGTTGTACTTTATCCCCGAACTCACCTTGGTGTGTTGAGTCGAACTGAAGTGGTTAGCCTACCTCCTGATGTGATAGAAATAAGACCTGGTGCTACAATTTCTTCTCAGGTGGCTTCTGCTTCAGAGCAGAGCTTGATTGAACCTGTTGATTTGTCTGAACTGACAGAGACCGAACAATAGCAGGTTCAGTCACTTCTACAGAAGTATAGCTCTGTCTTTTCGGCTCATGAGGGTGACTTAGGGTGCACTAATTTGCTTTCTCATGACATTCCCCTGTTGGATGAAGTTCCGGTCCGGCAGAGGTACAGCCGCATTCCTCCCTCAGAGTACGAGGCTGCCAAGTCACACATCAATCAGCTCTTACAGAACCAGGTAATAAGGGAAAACAGTAGCCCTTATGCCTCTCCCATCATTCTTGTTAAGAAGAAAGATGGGCAGCCTTCGTATGTGTGTGGACTACCGTCAGCTTAACAACAAAACGAGAAAAGATGCTTTCCCATTGCCTCGCATTGAGGAAAGCCTGGACCATCTCTCCGGGGCCCAGTGGTTTTCCACTCTAGACTTAACCAGTGGGTACAATCAGGTTCCTGTATCAGAACAGGATAAGTCAAAAACTGCTTTTTGCACACCATTTGGACTCTTTGAGTGGAACCGTATGCCCTTCGGGCTTTGTAATTCACCAAGCACATTCCAGCGTCTGATACAGAGGATGTTTGGAGACCAGCAGTGCTAGTCACTACTTTTATATTTGGATGACATCATTGTGTTTTCGGGTTCGGTTTCCTAGCACATGGAGCGTTTGGAAGCAGTCCTTGCTCGGCTTCCGAGAGAGGGTCTGAAAGTAAAACTGGAAAAATTTTATATTTTCAAACGACAGGTTAAATACTTGGGGCACCTTATCTCAGATAAAGGTGTAGCCACAGACCCTGCCAAGACTGAGGCAGTGGCTAAATGACCACGTCCCACACAGGTTTCAGAACTGCGCTCATTTTTGGGCTTTGCTAGCTATTACAGGTGCTTTGTGGAAGGTTTTGCTGGATTAGCGGGTCCTCTTCATAAGCTGGTGGCACAACAAGTAGGTACAAAGTCTAGGAAGGGGTCTGGTCAAGCTTTTCAATCTGCTTGGACATCAGAGTGTGAGGAGAGCTTTGAGGCTTTAAAAGCAAAATTAACATCTGCACCAGTGTTGGCATATGCTGACTTTTAATGCCCTTTTATTTTAGAGACAGATGCCAGTCTCAGTGGACTTGGGGCAGTGTTGTCACAGGAAACGGAGGGTGGAGTAAGGCCCATTGCATACGCCAGTCGAGGTCTTAACCCTTCAGAGCGCAACATGGCTAATTATAGCTCTATGAAGTTGGAGTTCCTGGCTTTAAAATGGGCCATGGCTGAGAAATTTAGGGAATATCTTTTGGGCCATCGGTGTGTGGTCTATACAGATAACAACCCTTTGAGTTATCTTCATTCAGCCAAGCTTGGTGCAATGGAGCATCGCTGGGCTGCTCAACTTGCTGCATTTGATTTCGATATTAAGTATAGTTCTGGACGCAGCAATGACAATGCTGATGCACTTTCCCGCCAGCCTATATCAGGTAATGGCCTGGAAAAACTTATGTCGGGTACCTCTATCCCAGAGGCTCTTCGGTGTGCCCCATGTCCTGTTCCAGTGTCGGCAACTCAATTTGTGGCAACTTTTTTGCCGTCTCATTCTGTGTCTGACCTTCGCACTTTGCAGGAAGCTGACCCCCTTCTGAAGGACATTTTGGGTTTTTGGAAGAGGCAGGTTTATCCTACTCCCGAGGAGAAACAGCAATTTCCCAAACTGTCCTTGGTTCTTTTAAAAGAGTGGGGTCATCTTGTTGCAAGAGATGGTGTGGTGTACCGTCAAGTCCATCGGTCAGATGGGGGTGAGGAAATTTTACAACTCATTTTGCCATCAGTTCTTAAACAGAATGTTTTGACTCAGTTACATCAGGAGCATGGACACCAGGGTGTGGAGCGCACCGCTGAGTTGGTGAGGCAGCGCTGTTACTGGCTTGGGATGTCCAATGACATTAAACCGTGGGTACAAGAGTGTCAACGGTGCCAGGTCGCTAAAAATGGAAGCTCTGGCACTTTTATGGGTCATCTGTTAGCTTCTCGGCCAAATGAGATTGTTGCCATGGACTTTACTATGTTAGAGTCTTCACGGAATGGCTTGGAAAATGTGCTGGTAATTACTGATGTATTTACTAAATACACAGTTGCTGTTCCAACTTGGGACCAGAAAGTGGCTACTGTCGCTCAGGTTTTGCTCAATGAATGTTTTTTTAGATTTGGGGTTCCAAGCCGCATTCATTCAGATCAGGGTCGGAGCTTTGAGAGTGCGTTGATTCAGCAGCTTTGTAATATGTACGGAGTTAAAAAATCGCGCACTACCCCATACCACCCTGCTGGAAATTGGCAGTGTGAGCGTTTTAATAGAACACTTCATAACTTGTTGCGCACTCTACCAGTGTCTAGGAAGCAAGATTGGGCTTCCAGTCTTCCCCAAGTACTTTTTTGTTACAACACTGCCCCCCATCAGAGTACTGTCGTGTACACCTGTCGTGCGTTTCTGCAGCATTGCCCTGCTGGCGTTGCCGGCTGTGGCTGGGAGTTGTTGTGGCGTGCGGCTTCCTTGTAATCCTCTCCTGCTGACCTGCTTCCTCCTGGTTTGGCTGTGTTTCCACCTCTGGGTAAGCTACCTGCAATTTAGACTTTGATTTTTTGTCTGAATCCACAATAATGGGTTTTCTGTTTTAGGCACCTGATTTTATTGTCTTGGAGTTGCAGCGCTGTGGACACTCTGCTGTCTTGTCCTGTCTTTCCCTGGTTGTTCGGCCCACTCTCATCAAAACCTGTACTGGTCGGGCAGGTGTTGGGGGCAGGGCATTACATCACTCCGTTGAAGAGCATTTGGACTGGAAGACGACAACGACCGGTTATGGTTTTAAAGTGTTTTCCATTATTTGAGTCTTCCTTCTTTTCAAGGACTGAGTGATGGACTGGAAACCTTGGTTTTAAAAGGATTGTTTTAATGAAAATGTTTTATTAAATATTGTAAATTTGCAAAAGTCTGTTCTGGTGTTCTGGTGTATAATTTAAAGGAGCAAGAGCTCCACCTTCTGGTCACACTAACATGGAAGCTAACATGGCGGACCACGTTTATAACCAGTCGGCTCTTCAAGAGGCTTGCGACGAAGATATTATTGAAGAAATGGAGATGGTCGGGGCTTCGTCTGATCCGTCTGGAAAAGAACAGAAGGTGAACCAAGACCACACACCTATTAAGAACAAAAATAAGAAGAAAATGAAGTTACAGGAGTCTGAATGTAAGGAGGACACAGCTAATGCTATCCTTCGTGCGATAGGAGAACTTAACACAAAGATGGACAATCAGACAGAAATTTTGAAAGGCATTGAAAAACGTATCGAAGCTAATACTGCTGCCATTGAGGTAAACAAAAAAGTTATATCAGAACTCCAAGCTACAGTCAACCTTCTCAAAAAAGATAACACAGTGTTGAGGATCTCCTGTGAAGAACATGCTCGCTACAAGAGACGTTGGAACCTGAGGGTGACCGGACTGCCTGAGAAAGACGAGGAGAACATACGGGAATCCATCATCGGGATCCTGACTAGGATCATTCCTGTTTCTGTGGGTCGGCTGCGGGATATGGTTGACACCGTTCACAGATTGGGGAGAAAAGCTGAGGTTGCTTCGTCCACAAATCGTCCAAGAACCGTCATCATTTAATTTGGGATGCGCACCATGCAGGATGAGGTCTGGAGGAAATCCAAAGATGCTAAAGTCTGCAAAGATCTGCACATCAGCTTCAAGGAGGACTATTCTAAGGAGGACAGGCTCGCCCGGGCTAAGTTGTGACCCCTGGTCCAGGAAGCCAGGAAACGAGGCAAGCGTGCTACCTGAAGGAAGGCTTTGCCCTGATTGATAACCGAAGAGTGGACCCTGACTAATTACACCGATATGTTTCTTTTAGTCTCACCGGTATGGTAGGTTATGTTTGTTTATAGTGCTGTTGCACTGTTCCATATGGTTGTTACTGGCTATGTTATCTCATTCCTGCTCATCGTTCCAGAGATTTTTTTCTTGCACAACTACTGTGTTTATTAGTTATCATTACTTTCACTTAATACTAGGGGTTTAAAAAATATTACTAAACGTAAGGCTACTTTTCTTTATTGTAAGGAGAAAAGGCAAATTGTTTTTTTCTACAAGAAACTCTAGTGAGGAGACGAAATTCTGGAAACTTCAATGGGGAGATCAAATTTATTTTAGTCATGGTACGTCATATTCAGCTGGGGTTATGATTATGTTTTATAAATTCCCAGGTTCTGTGTTGGAACATATCAGTGATACAAATGGCCACTGGGTAACTGTAATAGTGGAAATGAATGGAAGTAAGTTCATTTTGGTACGTGTATATGGATATACAGTAATAATAAAACAATGAATAGTAATTTTTTTGCTGACCTCGGACTGAGGATAAATCAATGGAAACTAAAATATTACACGGATCAGGTTATTTTAGGCGGTGATTTCAACGTATCTCCAGATGGATCGATTGATCGTCTCCCCTCTAGGGGGCAGCATCATATTTTTGATGATATCTTTGTAAACTTAATATCAAACACAAATTTGGCAGACTGCTGGAGAATTAAAAATCCTAATATAAGACAATACTCTTGGTTCAACCCTTCCGGAAATGGCCAGAGTTCGAGGCTGGATTACTGGTTAATCCCTCATGATATGGTAGATACAATTTCAAGTTGTGAAATCTCAGCGGCTCCTCTAACAGATCATTGCTCAGTTACCTTATTTCTCTGTCTAAATAAATCTAAACCTCATTCAAGCTTAACTTGGAAATTTAATAGTGACTTGCTGAATAATAACACTTTCTGTTCAGAAATCCTGAACCTTATTGAAGAGATTTCAGTAATGGATCTGTCTCCCTTAAATAAGTGGGAATGGTTTAAATTTAATGTTAGGGCAACAGCAATAAAGATAGGCAAAATTGCTTAAAAATCGAAGAGTCTGAAACAATCCCAACTTATTAGAAATATTAATTCATATTTGTTCAAAATCAGTTTTATCGTCTGATGAGATGAGTCAGCTTGATGTTCTCAAATCTCAATTAGACAATGTTTTTCTAGATAAAGCAAAGGGGGCTTTCATTCGCTCCAGGGCTCGGTGGATGGAGGATGGCGAAAAGAACTCTTCATATTTTTTCAGTCTTGAGAAGCAGAGACAGTCCAAAACGAAGATTGGGAAACTTGTTATTAATGGTAGCATCACTGAAGACCCGGATTTAATTAATATAACAATTAGGAATTTTTATAGTGACCTTTATTGTTCAAAGTATTCGGAATCTAATTGCCAGTCTTTTTTTGATGAAATTCAGGAACCTGTTGAAAAAATTAGTCCTGATTTTAAGAATCTGATGGAAGACGAATTACAAATCGAAGAGCTTGACGAAGCAATACAAAAAATGGCAAAAGGTAAATCTCCAGGCCTAGATGGAATAACCACTGAATTTTATTTTTATTTTTGGAAAGATTTACGGAAACTATTGTTTGAGGCTCTACTGGAATGTATTTCAAATAATAATCTTTCTCCCACCATGAAACGAGGTCTGATTACTCTGATCCCTAGCCTGGCCCTCGCCATTCCTACGCAGCTCCGCTCAATTCTCATTTCCCTTCACTGCTGGGTCTGGGACTTGTCCCATAGACAAGGATATCTCCGGTAGATTTTTGACCGGACCAATCAGAGAACAGAAGGCGGAGTTTTGAACGACGTCGACTGACGTCGTCATTCAAAATGGCTGCCGCCACGAAGGAATTTTCAATAAAACAAGGTAAAAAACTATTATTTCTCTGCTGATAAAAAATGTATTTCTTAGCTAACGTTATATCAGAAGTGTTCCTGAGCAATCAGAGAGCAGAAGGCGGAGTTTTGAACGACGTCGACTGACGTCGTCATTCAAAATGGC
>JBBPBX010063246.1:0-12547 GCA_038048925.1 Garcialebias charrua | reverse complement strand
ATGGAAGAGAAACTCATTGTAGCTGTGTGTTCGCGACAAGTCCTTCACGACCAGTCAAGTCTGCTCCACAGAGACGGAAATAAAAAGCTCCTCGCCTGGCGGAGTGCCCAGGACTCTGTGCGCAGGACTCTGTATACCGGTAAGCTCCTCCCACACACCCAGCAGCTGTTTCGCGTTCTGGCGTTCAGGTCTGCACACGCTGCATTCACAAGTGCGTCCACTTGCGTGCGTGACGAGCTTTTTGGAGGTTGAAAAGCTGTTTGGTGTAACTACACCATAAGTGCGTCCACTTGCGTGCGTGACGAGCTTTTTGGAAGTTGAAATGCTGTTCAGTCTGGATGTACCATTACACTCATCAGAGGTCACTCTTTCAGGGGTGAAGATGTTCACGTCCTTGGTAAAGAGGAATGCTGGTTTGAGGAATAAAGAAACCATCCATCATAAAACAGTGTCCAACTGTCCTTCCTCTTCCAATGCTGTTATTGCTAGTATCACTCAGCCCCCTGTGAATAGCAAACAACCATCAGGGCACTTACGATCTATTGTTAGGCTTACAGTGCGTCTTTTGCATGTGAACAAGTAAGTATTGGCTGTCTCCAGCAAACTGGTTGACCGAGAAGGTGCCATTTATAAGACCGTGTTTATCACAGCTCCTCAGACTGAAGTCTTTTGGATAAAAGAAGAATCCGTCCAGAGGACCTGACTTAACCTTTAAAGAATGTGTAATGAATTATGTCTGCAGCTCTATCAGGCCCTGCTCAGAGGCAGCCAAATCCGAAAAACAAAGTAACCCATGAAGTAAATTTGGCTGCAAAAATTTGCAAATGTACTTTACAGTAAAGAAAAGTTGTTTGCGAAGCATCACGGAGACTAATGTACATTTTACGAGGCTAAACATGCACCAAATTTAAATAAATCCTTCTTCATAAAATACACATTAGTTTCTCAAAGAATATTATTCGCCAATACTTTTTTCGTCTTAATCCAAGTTACACAAGTATATGGAAAATTTTGCTCATGGGTTGAAGACTTGTGGTATGGAGGAAAATCAAGTACTTGTAGATGCTAAAGCTAAGAAAGGTTTGTGCCGTCCTTCATCTATATAAAATCTAAATTTCCCAACCCTCAACTTTCAGCATACATTGATCCACAAAAAACAATAGTGCATTGTTTGTGCTCCTCCAGAAAGATATTCAAGTAAATGCTTTATTATGATGCATTTGTTACACCACGTTTTGGTGAACGCGGGCTTGTCTTGCTACAACTAGCACAGCATGCTAATGTTAGCACAACTAGCTCCTCGACGATTTATTGTCAACTTACCGTGACGTATCAAAAAAATGAAAGTGAATCAGAACTGTGACATATCTCGAGAGAAAAAAAAAGTTCACAGCTTGACTACTGTAGTTTGGTGACAAATTCACGTCTTCACTCACTCGCCGGCGTTTAGCACAAGCAGATAGCTAGTTAGCACCTCTATCAACCAAATAATGAAATAGCTTTTCTTCTTCTACGGAGCGCGCCTTTCCCAGAACAACATCCGGGGATGTTGCGTTATACTGCCACCTATCGGGTAAGTGTAAACCCAAGATTCTCCATCCCAAGATGTAATAGGTTTATTGTTATATAGTTTTTAAATGGTTGGATATTAAATAAATAAAAAACCTGTATGGCATGAAAGTTTTCAATATCAAATAAATAACTATTTGTATTATTTTATTGTATTTGTTATCTTTTTGTTTAATGTAAATTACTCTTGAGTCTGTAATAAAATCTATCTACCGTATCTATCTTGCAAAATGTGTTTTTGAAATGAGCCCTGTGAATTTGCAACCTGTCCATGGTGCACCTCTTCTTCCCCAGTGCCTGCTGAACATTGGCACCACTGAGCCCTGCAACCCAGAAAGGAAGTTGGTAAAAATAAAAAGATGGATGCATGAATTATTTTGGTGTACTCTAAAAAAAAAGAACATAATGGAAAAAGGAGGAGGTAGAGAAAAGGGAGTCAAGTTGACGCTAGTTTTATTTTAGGAGCAGGTTTTTCTACAAATGTAAACTGAAGTGCAGCAAATAAAAATTAAACACTGACCTCAAAATTATTTGATAATTAGTCCAAAATACAAATATTGTACTATTTATTTGTTACACCGTTTAAAATATAAAATTTACAATGCTTTTTAAAAAAGAACTATAATAATCAGAAATGTCACTAACAATCTACCTCTTTCATTTTAAATACAGATCTAATTTTTTTTGCATATAATTGATTTACAGTAAACTGATCCAAACTTATTAATTACACAATCATCTTCTATACACGATTTTGTTTCATTTGAATCAAGTTACATTTTAAACATTATCAGATATTTTACGCACAAACGTATTGTTACAAGTTTAAATTGAAAAGTCATAATTAAGACAAGGAAAGTATATATCTTTATCGTTATATTTTAAATTTATCAGTTAATCTTTAGTAATTTAATTTCATAATGTAGCTCATCTGTATTTTTTGATCACTGCTTATACTTTTTAGTTTATTGCGGTCTGTACATCTGTTCGTTAAAACAAGTCTCTTGAAAATGACTCCCCGTGACTCAGACTAATCTGTATAGATGAAGGAATGAAACCCTGAATATCTGTAATTGGCCATTATTTAGACATACGAGTTTTTAAAGTAAAATTCGTTGAGCTAAATACGAAAGTAATGATGCATCAAGCAATATTTGAAGTTAGAATTTGTTATTCTGTGCAGCTAGATTGATGTATTTTTTCCACCCATCTAATACTAATAACTTGCTTTAATTCCTGAGAACTACACACAACTGGTATGACTTACCATTAAAGTTGCTGTTGGAGTAATTTAACATTTGAAAAAAGTTAGCTTAGAAATGTTTTCCCATTTTTGTAGCTCCTATTAAAACCTAGTTTGACCTTAAAACAATATCAGCTCATAAAAAATAAGAACCAAGTTTTCCACATTCTTTGAACATTTATTAACACCAAGAACAACAACAAGCTACATTACCAACTTTATGAAAGACTTTTGATGACCAAACTTCATTGTATTATTTACAGGCTAATAAAGCTAAACAAGATTGTAATGAACTAGGAAAAACTAACATACTGTATAGAACAAAGCACTTTTTAAAAGTTATATAAATAAGTCGACAAAGAATTAATCTAAAGACATTGTGGCTGCTTACTGATCAGGTGAGTCCTGAAAAGTAACCAAACAGATGAACAAAAAAAAGAAGACATAAAATATATCCCACTTTGTGTCAAAAGTGTCTCTGTTAAACAAAGTGTGATTAAAATGTAGGTAGTTCTTGTGTGTTAGGTCGAGGGTTTCCTATCAGGATGCGATGAATCCTCCTGCGGTGGATCTTCAGAGATTTAAGGGACGGGTATACACCCTGACAGACGTCACAGCGATATGATTCTGACTGTTTGTGGGTCAGCAAGTGCTTCTGCAGACTGTCCATCGTTCCAAACCAGCGCAGACAAACAGGGCAGCGTACAGGCTTGATGGCAGGTTTGCACGCTCCGTTTCTCTGGTGAAACAACAGACTGAGACCGTTGGGAAAGTCTGCGTTGCAGTGAGAACAGTTGAAGGTTTTGGGTGGGTTTGCAGCTCGTAAGCCTTTGCAGCGGTTCCACGATATGTGCCTTCGAAGGGAACAGCGAGACGCAAAAGTATTTCCACATCGATTGCACGGATGCCGTTGCTTTTTTGATGGATGCAGAGGCAGCTCTGGGCGTGGCTGTTTCTGTGGACGCTGCAGCACAGGATGAGCCGCCTGCATTACTGACTGAGCCGACTGCATTACTGACTGAGCAGACTGCATTACTGACTGAGCCGACTGCAGCACGGGCTGGGGCAGCTGCGGCTGCTGTATTCGCACTAGCAGAGGCTGCGATGGCTGCAGTCCCTTCATCAGCTGGTGATGAGGATGCATATGGATCTGCAAATGAACTTCATAGTCAGCCCAGGAACTGACAGTTTCTCCACAAGTGGGACATGTGTAGGATTCTTGTGCATGCTTCTGCAAATGATCCAGGAGGAGCCGGGGAGATGTAAACCCAGCGCCGCACTCGCACGTTACCCTTCTTGGAAGTACAGAGGGCAGAGACATGATGCCCCAGTTTCCTACATCGTCCTCCTGAGGTTGAGGGTCAGCTGCTGCGTTGACCGTCACTCTCTGCTGCATGGTCACTCTCTGTGCTGGTCACTCTCTGTGCGTCGGACATTGTTCGCTTAAACTGGCACCTCTTTCTGTGAGTCATCATGTTATCCTTGCGATTGAAGGTCCTTCCGCAGACAAAGCAGGAATGCATTGGCTTTACGAAAGTGGAATTTTGTGCGATGGCACTCTGAACCTGAGTCGGAGCTACACTCCCAAACCCACGTGGCTTAAAGCCACACAGTCGCAGGTGGCGCCGCAGAGTTGCGGCGCGACTGTAGGTTTTCTGACACCTGCTGCAAGGGTAACGCCTTGCACCATTACTCACGAAATAGTGCAGGCCGTGGGAAGTCATCGCTGAGTGTTTGACTGACCCTGACTGCTTTGCTTGTTCATCATCACCAGCTTTATTAAGAAAATTAAATCCATGCACTTCATCATCCAGGGGCACTGTCCACTGTCCTTTGCCATCTTCATCATCAAGCCCTTCTGCATTCCAGCTTTCTACTTCTCCTTCCTGGAGTGAAGCAATTAAGAGATCATGGTGTGGCTCTATCACGGGAGATGGGACAAAGAATGGCGAGAAGCTTTTTGCTGGAGGAGTCCAGGCAAACGGTGAAACTTCAGACTGCTCTGAATTTGGATAATTCATTTCAACCTTGATGTGGCTTGCAACCTCAGTACCTACACCAATACTCTGGTGTTCATTCTTATCTTGATCTGTGTCAGTTTGGGCGTGGTTAGCCCTCAGGGTGAGCATCTGTGTTGTGGAATTGCCCTGCTTGGAGAGAAGTGACATTTGACCAATGCATCGGTGCATTTTCAGGTTCCACCTCCGTGCATAGCTGTTTTTGCACAATGGACAAAAGAAAACCTTTTTCGGATTGTTCAGACTGTGGAATGGCACTTTTTTAGAGCCAAATGGTAACTTGTTTTTCAAGGGCCTTGCTAACGGTTTGTTTCTCATCTGAGGGCAGACATGATTGTCAGGCAAAGGCAACCGGCCAATGATGAGCTGTTTGCAGCGACGGCAACATTTGATCCTCTCTTTTTTGTGCAGAAAATGATGCTCTGTCAGTTTGTCTACATTCTGAAAGACTTTACGACAGCGGCCACATTGATATCTCCCATATGTCCCTTTACATGAGGAATCCATGAGCTTTTGGCGGGTTTCAAGAACCACAACAGGAGACAATGTCTTTGTTAGGGAGACGACCCTCTTCCTACTTGACTCCAGGATTTTACTAATAGATGGAGCTTTGGTCTTTATACCAGGTTTAATGAGCAGTCGTCTCAACTGAGCAATAGAGAGATCGTTAATTGAAGAGGCTTGTGGTTTATCTACTGGTGTTATTTCAATTTGAGAAGCTTCTTGCTTGGGTACGACTCTCTCATCATTTAGACTCTCGGACAAAGGAGGTGGATAACGGTTTTTGTACGCTGATGCCAGAATCTTCATTAGGGCGTTACTTTTGGGTAAATATTCACCCTTTGAACTATGTTGGTCTGAATTAGGTTTGTCTGGCAAAGCCACATCATCTTCACTCTCTGACATATCCTCTGCAGCAGAAGACATGCTTTCAGTTGGCTCCATACTGATATCTTTAGGAGGAGAAACACACTGGCCTGGAGGTGTTACCATGGCAACATGGTCCTCCAAATCCACATCTGCTGAATTCAATGGGGACGCTTCAAGAGCTGGGGACAAGGATGTCGAAGGGCGACTAAGATCTAAACCTGTCTGGTTTACAGGAGTAAATGATGGCTGCTGGGCAGCAAAATCACCGTCAGACTCTGCTCCACTAGGAAGAGCAATATTACCGTCTAAGGGCTGCAGCTGCTGCATCTCAGAGACGTGTGAACGTTTATGTTCCATCATCAGCCTAAACTCCTGAAATTCCTCTCCACAGTCACAAATGTAAAACGAAGGTGAAGGGCTCTCAGCGCTCGGAGCAGTTGGACTGGCTTGCTCATTGGCTGAGACCGTACTTGCAAACGGCGTTTCCTGAAGGATGGTGTCGGGCTGCGTTGGAGGAGGGGAAGAGCCCTTGGATGCAGTATTCGCATGACTCGCTTGATGTACGAGCAAAGAGGCTAAGCCAGCGAAGGTGTCTGAGCACGCCATACATCGATAGACTTTGGGAGCCGCAGCAGTTCCCTGTAATCCAAGCATGATGGCAGCCCGACATACACTGCACGCTGGGAGTTTTGTTCCAGCTGGGCAGGTTCCTGTAAATCACACACACACACACACAACATGGACAACATTAGAGGAAATTTGTAATCAACAGTAATTTCTAATAAAAATGGAATAACTTATTTTTTTGTTTTTTATATAATTATATATACTGTATATATATATATGTGTATATATATATATGTATATATATATATATATATATATATATATACAGCAAACCCCCGACCTACGACCCCATCGACCTGCGAACCACGGGACCTACGAACGTATCATATTTAATAAAAATATGAAATTACTGTATTAAAAAAAAAAAAAAAATAATATTATTTTTTTGTGTTTAAATGTTCTTAATTTCATGTGTACATCACTTTGTTGCAGCTGTGGTTGTTTTAAATGCTTTATAAATAATAATTATGATAAAAAATGATCATTTCTGATCATTTTTGTCATGATTGCGCAATAATCGTGCAACTTCCGGTCATAACAGGAAGAAGGTCGGTCATAACAGGAAGAAGGTCGCCAGTCACCGGAGGCCAGCCATCTTAGGGTTAGTCACGGCTACAGGCAGCAAAGTTTGGAAGACTTGTTGATCAGGATTGCCTCATATGGATTAATTACTATCTGGAATCGCTCTGTGAGCTCTGTGGACGTCTCAGGCGGAGAAGCAGCTGCAGAATGATGGCCGATTGGGCCGCACCGCCGCTCCAACACCAGCTCATGGCCTGGCTAGCAGAAGCTAACACAGGCCTCGAGAGCTAACACAGGCCTCGAGCAGCTCCCGTGGTTTGCTCGTCGCGCTGCTCGGCCTGATAACAACAACGCATGGCAACCTAAGATGTCGGCTATGACCATCTCAAAGTAAGAAAATATATTTTTATTTATTCTGTAAATGTGAATAGCAATGTTTAACATTACAGTACACTACTGTACATGCTTAAATGTGTGCGCGCGCTCCGTTAGCATGATAAATAAAGGTTGAATGAATGAATGAATTTTTAAAAAAAATAATTTTCACCCCCTACCTACGAACGGATCGAGCTGCGAACGGTTCTTAGGTCCCAAACTCGTTCGTAGGTCGGGGGTTACCTGTATATATAAAAAAAAAAATATATATATATATAATTAGATATCTTAAAATGTTTTTATTCAATGTTAGTACCTTGAAAAACTATAAAAGACAGAGGTAGGAAAGCCAAGGTGATTCAAAATCTGAGCTGCTACTGTATTGTGTGCAGTTTCGTCGAGGCCTCAGCCCACAGAGCAGCCGAGGCATGAGATGGATCCAACACGAGGAGACAGCCATTGCAGCCTGCTGTCACCAGATCCATCAAGTCTCTCTTCTACAGAGAGAACCTACAGTTGTGGATATATCAATCATTTCTACAAGCACAATCTAGCATATTTAAATGTTAGTCTAGTAAAAAAAATTAAAAAATCATGACTGTTTTACTCGTGGTTAAACAAGCTGGTTAGGTAAGAATGGCCTTACTGTGAATTAGTATTTTCCAACATCTAACAATGCACCAACGTCAATAAATGCAACAAAGACAAATAAATGGAATAAACTTTTTTTTATGCAAACTACACTTTTTGTTTTACCAATAAGCTCCAAGACTATGGAACGATCTCCCTCTTCCCATCAGACTAGCCCCTTCACTGTCCATTTTTAAAACCCACGGTCTCTCTTGTAAATGAGTCCTCGAGGCTCAATAAGACTAACTTGTATAAATAAAGGCTGAATGAATACAGTATACTGTATTGACTTTAACGTAATTATCAATTTAATTCAATTCAGTTTATTTATATAGCGCTAAGTCACAACAGATATTGTCTCAGGGCACTGAACGGAAACATTTATCACAAAACCAAGATGAAAACAAACAAATGTAAAGTTTTTACAAATACTGTAGCTACTGTCAACTCTTCCCAATAATGATGTGAAATCAAAACAGCCCTGTCAGAATTAATTTTATTTAGAACATGAGAATTACACGCCTTTATTAAAAAGAAGTATTTAAGGGAGTATTTGGGGGAGTGGTGGCACAGTGGTTAGAGACGGTGGGCCTGTGATCGGAAGATCGCCGGTTCAAGCCCCGGTACTGACAACATAAAAAAATGTGGGTGGAAAAAGGTGAAACACCCACACCTGCCTCCACCCTCATTCACCCCACTCTGGGCCCCTGAGCAAGGCCCTTAACCCCCACCATCTGCTCCCTAACAGGTCTCTCTTGAAAATGAGTTCTCGTGGCTCAATGAGACTACCTGTATAAATAAAGGGTAAATGAAAAAAAAAAAGAATAAATAAAAAGTGTGTAATGGCTCACAGTCACTTGGAAGTGATACAAATTATAACAGGACATTGTAGCTTGAAACTATTGTAAATTTGAAAATATTATACAGTATTGATGAAATATAGTGTTGAGAGCAATTGTGTTTTCTGATTAAGGTCTAAAAATATTTCTTTAAAATTTTGAAGGATAAAAACAAGTGAGGTTTATAATTTGTGCATTTTGCTAACCCAGTTTTTATAATGTATACACTTTCAGAGAAACCTTAATTATTTTCCAGTACCCGTAAATGACTTTAGACTGTCTTTGATCCAACCTGTTCAGAAACAGCCATATGAAAGAGGTTTATGATCAAAATTTGTACTGGCTGACATTCAGTAATAAACTAAATTATTAAGATGTGAAATCTTCTGAAAACATCTTGTGAATTCAGTAAAACAAAAGTTTTATAACACACCAGCCAGTTTCAATATTACAATTTGAGCAATGTCTAGAAAATAAAGTCAGATTTTTGTTTCGTGCAGACAACTGAATCACTAATGAAGCTGAAACCTAGCTGCACCTTCTTCACAACTCATTAATGCCACCAATGTTTCAGTAACAATAAGACTAAATCAAGGAAATATAGGTCAGCAACCAATTAGCAACCACATCCTCTCTATCTCAGTCTTTACCTGCACTATGTCCAAGAGATATGTTTTTTTTTTTACTTTTGCTTTTCACATGTCGCCCTCTTATTTTCAGGAAAGGTTTCATGTTCTTCCTATAAGTAGGGTTGGCTTGGGTTTCCTGACCTATTCCTTAGTTATGCTGCTATAGACTTGGACAAATGGAGGACAAACTGACCACATTTCTTCACTATGCTACAGTCTTTACTTACTCTGTTTTGTATTTAATATTTTTTTTATCCTTGACATGCGTTTTTGTCTTTCAGATACACCTGCACCTACATCTGGACCTGTCATTCTGTGTTTGTTTGTCTCTCCTTCCAGTCTTCTCCAACCCAGCTGGTCAAAGCAGATGGCCGCTTGTCCTGAGCCTGGTTCTGCTGGAGGTTTCTTCCTTTTAAAAAGGGAGTTTTTCCTTTCCACTGTTGCCATTGTGCTTGCTCAGGATGGGAGATTGCGACGAAGTGAAGATTCAACGAGTCTGCTGGCTTCCTTAGATAGAGAGTTTTACTAATTATGCAAATGTTTCTGTAAAGTGCCCTGAGACAACGTTGCTGTGAATTGGCATTATATAAACACACTGACTTGAACGTTATAGCCCATGTAAGAAAACATTATCCATTACTATTCTTACTTTGACTTTAAAATAAGTTCATTAGGGTTCCTCATCCACTTTTAAGGTGTTAACAAAACGTTTTTCACCACCAATTTGCTTAAAGGCATACGTTTTCTGTCATCTCAATTTTGCCGACTGGTCATGAACATTACAAATAAATAAATGAAAACGTACAAAGAACAAAATCAACCAGATGAATGTGGAGCTGAAGGGATAAATAATGCTGTCAGCAAATGGTAAAAACTTCACAAGAGAGAGGACGATTAATTCTGCTTGATGACCCATAGTTTTTAAAGGCTTATAGCACAACAAACCAAGACACGCACACAAAATGTTTTAGTCAGATTTAGCAGAGGCTGTGTTTGTAAAACTCTCAGCTCCTCAGTCCAGCTCAGATTCTAATGATGCGTTTACTGCACCTCGGAAGCAGGGGACTCAATCATAAAATGTCAAGTATTATTTGCTAATAATGTATTCAACAGCGGCAATGTAGACAAAGCTATTTAGCAAATAAATAGGATTAACTAACATGCCCGTATTTAATAATTTAGGCTTATATTGAGGCTCTGAAAAATATGAACAATTATGGATGTCTTCTTTAAAAATAAACGCCACTAGCAAATGGACTTCAATCTAATCGATCACCTAAAACTCCATATCTTTTGATGGTACATTTAAAAAACAAAACAAAATCCGAAGTATTACTTTTGTAAGAAAATGTACAACGAACTGGAATACATACACGCACAAAAAATACTTAATGAGTCCGGAGAAGTTTCATATACAGTATATATATATATTTTTTTCTTTGCAAAAATAGAAAATACCACGAGGTGACCGCAAACACAACAAGCTGCTACGTTAGCAAACCCATTGCTGGTCAAATCGGAAAATAAACACGGTTTTGCATTTTCCATATAAACTCAAAATTAATAAAAGGGTTAAATATTGTGTTTACAAGTCCTACTCTCAAGTAACCGAGCTGCCAAAATGACCATTTGTTTAACGCTGGCTCCATTAGCATCTAGCCCCGTCAAGCTAGGTCGTCCTGCAACATCCCGGAGGGCAGTGAAAGCTAACAAGAGAGGCCGACCACGTTCTTGTGCAGGCCGGAGAATTGAATAATGTTTCCGAGCAAGACCCCATTGTGACCATGACCTCTTCAGAGGAAGCAGTTGGGGGGGAAGAAGAAAAAAAAACGCCCATCTCGTACTCACCAGTCACAATAAGCGCTAAGGTTTTTCAGTTTTCACTCGAAGAAGATTCACAAAGAACGCCAGAGAGGAGAAATAGCCACAGCTTTGATCCGTCCATGCGAAGCCTAAACTCTGAGGGCGACGCGGCTCAGCTGGGCTTCTGTGGCGAACAAAAAAATGATGCTTTGCCAGGAAGAACAGGAGCCGAGAGCCGCAGAAGGCGCGGAATGCTTTGCATGCGCATGCGCACTACACGAGTGCCTGAAGACTTCAGCAGCGAGGATTTCTGGCTGACGTCTCTGGAGGCGCTGCTTCCACAGGCAGATACTTCTTTCTTTCTTCATACAGGGATGCTAAAAAGGAGGCATGCGTTCATCCTATTAGTTATCCATTTTTAATATTAAACTATATAATCTCAAACTCAAATTATAGCTTTCAAATTTGGGCCACACAAGATGAAATCATGTTATTTAATTAGTGATTAGGGTTTCATGCACTGCTTCTACATTTTGGTCTAGTTTCATTAAATATATTTTAATGTCGCCTATGTGTTAAACATTTTTTTATACAAATGTATTCATTTTAAAAATACAACACAAAACAATCCCACATGTGAGACGAATACAGTATAAAATATAAAATGAAGGGCAGCAGAAGGAAGAAAAAAAATCTCATCATATCTGCCCCCTTATTCAAACAATCAATTAAAACAATAATCATCTACAAGTAACAGAACAAAAAAAGAACAACTCTATAATTATTGAACTACAATTCATTCAACCTTTATTTAGGCAGGTTAATCCCATTGAGCCTCGAGGACTCGTTTACAAGAGAGACCTGGCTACAAACAAAGAATGATGACAACAGCAACAGTAGATTTTCCTTGGACAATCAACAATAGACAATCATAAGAGAGGCATACAGATTTTTTTTTAACAAGTTAAAACAAAGATGTCAAAGTAGCAAAACAGACAGATTATAAGGCAAATGTAGAAAATCAAAAACAGGAACATGTCTGCATTGGTTTTTGCCAGGATTCCAACAGATTCTTAAAGCCATTTAGAGAGGTCAAGGTCGAGAGCTTCAGATCTTTTTGTAAGATATTCCAGGAAGCAGGAGCGGAGTAGGAGAAGGCCCTTTTTGCCAAGTTCAGTTCTCACTGACGGAACACTGCAGGTAATCATGTCCTGAGAGCGCACGCTGTAGCTGCGCTCACGCAGAGACATGTACAGTGGCGGTTCTACACACGGGCCCGCAAGGGCCCATGCCCGTGTATGATGGACCCTGGCCCGCCCTGTGGCCCGTCCTGGCGTCCTCCGAGCAGAAGCGGAACCAATGCTCATGGCACATACCGATACCAGCCTTGTTTACGTATCGATCCAACCCATGATGCACGTT
>JBBPBX010063245.1:8264-20588 GCA_038048925.1 Garcialebias charrua | reverse complement strand
CCAGCAGATGGAAACACTTCTGCTTCGCATTAATTTGTATTTACATATTTGCGAGATTTCAAAAATTAGCTCAAAATTCGAAATGAAAATGGATGGAAACACGGTTAATGACAACTTTAGGGGCCGTTTACATGGCGCATATTTTGAGTGAAACCGCTCCTTTCTCTCTGCGGTTCTGCTGATCCTTTACACGACACCAGTGGCCCCCCTCTTTGAATCCGAAGGTTTCTGAACCCAGCTCTCACATTGGAGGTTTTTCACTGACCCCCCGTTGATAATGTACACATCTCCCGCTGAGCTTTTGTTTGACCTACATGCGCGCAGCACGCACACGCGGACAGCCAGGTGAACAGGCAGGCGGACATTTCACGTGTCACGCTGCACAATATGTGCTAAATAATAACAGTTTAACAATAATAAACAGTGTTTATGTTAGTGTGGGAGATATACTGTATAAAGTTATCTGAGCTAAATTAATCTATCTGGACTCGTTGTCATTTAAACAATGCGTAACGTGCTGCGTGTTAAGTTGAAAATGAAGACACCAGGTTTATTTTTTATTTTTTTTATTCAACACCGCAAACTGTATGTCACACAAACACTGAGAATTTAACTGAACACTATTAAAAACATGTTAACTGAACTGTAACTACGTTAATGAACTGGACTCTGCTCTGTTTTCATCCTGGATACTGGACCACATCAGAACCGCCTGTTGGAAGGACAGCTGCTCGACCTCTTAGAAAAAAATAAAAAAATAAAAACCCAGTTTGTTGTTGTGTAATCAAAGTAAACACAAGCAAACATTATTAAGAACGTTGATTTACCTGCTGTAAATCAGCTGATTATCACGGACTAAAGTCCGACATCGTCGACTGAGTTCTGGTCCACTCAGCGACTGGTGTGGAGCTTGTTAGATGAAGTGTGTCCCACTTGGCATCAAATCTGTCGACTCATCCAAATTCCAGCTTTAACTTGTTGTTAAGTTGTTGTTGGCCCAGAAGAAAGCAGCAGACTGAGAGGAAACACGCATGCGCATTAGGAGAAGGTGCAAAAATTCACAACGCCAACTAATGACCTGGCATGGTAACTACAGTGGATTCATGAGGGCGGGGGGAGATTCGAGCGGATGCATGTAAACACCAGAATTCGCCCGTGTCAACGCAAATCTTTCCTCTAATTAACATACCGGTACCCAAAACTTCCGTTTCCCCCCACTGTGTCCGTGTAAACAGGGCCTTAGTCTCATAAGTATTGCGTTTGAGAATAATAATAATGTGCTATATATTGTCATCATTGTGTGTTCCCATACAATGATGAAATTGGATCTCTGCATTCAACCCATCTACCACCAGGTGGTGCAATGGGCAGCTATAGAAGGCTCCCAGGGAGCATTTTGGGGATAGGGTGTTCTGCTCAGAGACACATGTGCAACGACTGGGGATTGAGCTAGGACTTTCGGGTCCCGAGTTGGCTGCCCTGCCTCTACCCCATCTTGGCCCCATATGGCCCAGGAAGTGTATTAAAGCAATACACTACAAAAGGTAAATTGTGTGGGGATGCTCAAACAAGCTGACAGACTACAACATTGACAGAAATGGAGGTTATTGAATGACTTTGACCCCTACAGAGATGTACATCATCTGTTTTGGGGGCTGAGATGGGGTAGAGGTAGAGCAGCTGACTAGGGACCAGAAAGTCGCGGTTCAACTCCCAGCCATGCCCACATGTTGTGATGTCTCTGAGCAAGATACCTAATCCCCAGTTGCTCCCCGGGTGCTTACATAGCTGCCCACTGTTCCACCTGGGTGTATCTCAAGTGTGATGGGTTAAATGCAGAGAACTAGTTTCACCATTGTATGGGAAAATACAACGATGACAACTTCAGACTTCCCTTTTTCAGCCTGAGCCCTTTCATGAGCAAAAACCTTGTAATCCAAAAGTCCCCAAGCCTACAACTATCACATCTCTGGTTGAGTGCAGGAAGCTAACATCATCGGGAGGGATGGTTCCCAACACTCCTTACAGCTCAATCCTGGACCTGGAGAGAATGGGGTCCAGAAGGAAGGAGAAAGACAGACATCAAGGACAGAAACATCCGTTCTGGCGACCGGTCCAGAGGCTGTCCATACAGATCAGGGGGTTGACGCAGGGGAATCTCAAGTGGACAAGTGGAACAGGAGCAGAGGGATCCAAAGGGACCCACTTGAGGGACGTCAAGCAGGAGTTAACTCAAAACACAAAAACAGGAAACAAAGACACTGGAACCACGACCGCAATGTGCTCACCCATCCCTAAATGTGATCCTATTAGTTGAAAAACAATTACTTTAATTTCACCTTTAAACAATGAGCTAATCCTAAAGGTTTAAATATTCTTTTCACTTCTATAATCTCTTCTAACCTGGTATGAAAACTAACAACCCATTACTCACAATTTTTTTAATCACTTTGATAAATAAAGATGAGCAGTCATGAGGTGACATCGATGTATCTTTAGCCCCAAATAAAATTGTTTAGACTGTTGTTTAGGTGGAAGTTTAGAAAGTTGTTTAGCAAGGCACCACTTTTATTTTTATTTTTTATATATTTTTTTTTGAGACAAAACAAACTGGAGTTTTCAGATTTACTGAATTTCTTGGCTGGAGCCGTTTTATTCTCAGGGCTGTCAGTAAAACTGAATGTTGTTATGATCGGGCTCTCTTGTCATGCTCTGGTGTGTTCTGCTGTGGACGGGATACTGTCAGTGTTTGACAGACATCATGTTGTAGCTGACGATCCAATGCATATGGATGAGTTTTACTAGTGCGGTCAACACTGTTGTAAATTTAATGCTGAATATTTACCCTTTGTTGACTCTATAACAGCCAAGGTTATGTCCTGTTGACGCAGGGGAACAGGATGTGTCTTATTCCTGCCACACCTGACTTCTTCCATAATGTCTCATGTCGATTCTGCCCTTAAGCCGTCAAAAACAATATATGTGGAAGACTCTGAAGAACGGCTTTCATTTGAACAAACAAAACGAATGAATTGAGAACAGAGGGTTGCAAATAGATTGTTATAAAGTCAGACTGAGCTCACAAAAGAATAGAACAAAGACAAACAGCTGATGTCTCACCTTTCATGCAGGAGTTTGGCTCTTCTTTTGCATGATGGAGCTTTAACCAGCATTTTTGCATGGCACAACAAACTTTTACAAACAATGATTTGTGTAAGTGTCTCTGAGTTATGTGCAGTGATGTCCAGAAAGAATCAAGCCTGTTTTTAATCCTGTAGCCCCGGAGGTCATGGATCCCAGCCATCCAGCTCATCCTTTGATCTCAGACGTTCATCTCAATTCTTGAAATCTGTTCTTGATATTTTGAACTGTAGATGATGGGACATTCAAAGTTTTTCCAGAACTTTACTCTAAAATTGTATCACTATTTTTATACCCCCTTTCTTTTAGAAACTGGTGAACCTCTGCCCATCTTTACTTCGAAGAGATTCAGCCACTCTTCAGTTGTTTTACTGAACTTCTGACAGTTAATCTTATTACATTACTTTTTGCTGTATAAGTCACTCCTTTTTGCATAAATTTGCATGCCTGCAACTTATATAGTAAAAAGGCATGTTTTTTTTTGCTCATATCTATAACCCTATTTTTGGCTCGGATCTGACAATTTAATTCATTTTGACATGGAAAACATTGAACACTACCATTTTCAGCCACTGAAGGGCCCTCAAGTAATATGGCAAACCAAGTGTCTCATTAATAGGTAAAACTAGCCGTGTTTCCATCAAGGTTTCTAGCTGCGCATTTTGAAGTATCGCAGCAGAAAAGCTTAATGGAAACGGCAAAATGCGAAGTTACTTCCTCAAATTCGCCAAAAAGTTTATACGCTCGCTTGAGGTGGTTTTTGGGATCTTCGAAAATGAGCAGATGCGCAAAACGACAGATGGAAACAGATTTTCCGACTCAGTTCTGCCGTAGCGAACATTCACGTCACGTGACGTTCAGCTGTTTCCGCTCCGGACAACATGTAACATCGCTAAAACTAGTTGGCATGACAGAATAAATACAACTTGCCCGATAGCAACACGTACCTGAAATATTCTCTCCATTTTGACGAGATGTGTGGCCGGGTTCTGTTTTCAACCGCTACTTCCTGTTTACTGTAGACATGCGCAGTGCTGACGTCTGACGTAATGACGCTGACGTCTGACGTAATGACGCTGTGCGTGGCTTGGTAGATGCGCTTCAAGCCAGCAGATGGAAACACTTCTGCTTCGCATTAATTTGTATTTACATATTTGCGAGATTTCAAAAATAAGCTCAAAATTCGAAATTAAAATGGATGGAAACACGGTTAGTGTCTATTAATGACACACTTGGCTTGCCTTAGCGCTGCCACCTTTGTCTCGCTCCGGAACTCCTGGAGCAAAATTAAATCAGCTCCATTTTGCTGTGCTGCCCAGGAGAAATGCAGCTGATTTGACAATTAAAGTGCAAAAGTTAAACTGAGACACACCTTTACTATAATTTTGAGCAAACAAATAATTGTTTTTAAGTGTTAATCTTGCTAAATTCTTGTTAAAGTCCTCCCGTGCATTCTCCCGCGGCCGCCATTTGGCAGCCAATTGATTTTTGGCACAACACTGGCCCACGTTTCCGGGTGGTCAATGGTGACATAACAAATGTGATGCCTAATCAGTGACCCATAATAGATATGACTTATATGGTGAAGCAACGTATTTGTTTTCTTCTTTTTTTTTCACTTTATTAGACTTACGACGGTCTTGAGTTACGACATTTCACGGTTACGACGCATCTCCCATAAAAAAATATATATATTGAAATATTATTTTGAAAAGTTGAGTTACGCAGTTTCCGGTTTTACGGCGTAAACGTAGCGGCGGGTCTGGTCCTCTGGACATAAAAAAAAACCCTGTACTGTGAACGCGGTTTTACGTCGCAAACGAATACGGAGGATGGACCGAGCTGGACGGCTGTTTTACGTCGTAAACGAATGGAGAATACGGTGGAGGGATGGAGGAAACTGCTTCACCTGCATATCAGTAGGAAATTAACTCTTTTTTTCCCTTCATTATGGCTCCCAAATGTGTGTGTTTTTTGATAATTATGTAGGGTATTGTGTTAGGATAGGCTAAGTGCTTGGTAAAATACAGTACTGTATGTATAAGGTGCAGTATGTGCGTATGTTCCGACTTAAGTTGAAATTTGGTTCACGCCGTCGCGTAGGAACGGATCTCCGTCGTAAGTCGAGGACTACCTGTATTTGGACTGATGCAACTCATAAGGCAGTACAATGTGTACGGCAGAAACTGTAGTTCTAAAATACTACTGACATTATGAGACATAAAATGTTTTCATAAGATAATGTCTTGAAAATAAATTTCTAAGAATGTTTTCTTTTAGCTTCTGCGCTCTTAAATCTGAAGAAACATTTCAAACCTTTTTGTGCGTGTGGATTTGTATTGATGGTCTTACAGGAGCATGCAGATTTTTCCCTCTTTTGTCTTTCATTTCCAGCTCATTACCTCTTTGTTGGCAGGAAAAGGTCCTGCCTCACGTGCACAAACATCTGTGCACCAACGAGCGTGTGCAACTCTTTCACAGCACACACATTTTCTCCCTGTAGCTGAATAGCACAGTGTATATGTGCCAACTGAGAAATGAAATTAAGGCTCAGAGGAAATCTGTGCACTCTGTGAATAAACAGTGTGCTCACTTTTGTCACCTTGAGTTTGAAAACCACGCGTAATCTACATTCTCTTATGAAACAAAAACTAGAGTATTTTAGATTGAGGCAAGATGAACATATTAATAGCTGTCTCATGAATCACTACAGATTTTAGTAAAACTCATAAAATAATCCCTGGAACTTGATTCAAGATGGCCACCGTAGCTAATCACCCTTAGTCATCACAAACAGTGCTGTATCTTTTTTATTTCTGTATAATAAAGGCTGGTTCTGTTTGATTTTAGAGGTAATAAACGAACCGGTCTCCCTGATTAGTCTGTGTAGGGCAGCACCAATGAACACGACTCCATGATTTAAGAAGCTGTTTTCCAAACAGCCTCTTTTTTTTTACTCTGAGCTCTAACACGGTGAATCTTGTTGAAAATGAAAAGCACCCCCAGTCATAAATATCATTCTACTTAAGAGCTGATGCTAACAAAGCTGCTTGAGATTAAAGGGATCCTGTTTTTCTATCTCTGTTCCCTTTCAGCTCTTGCCACTGTCGCCAGCCACCATAATTACCTTAAATACAGTCATTTCACTTTCACTGACTTTGTTAGCATTCAGACCAGACCTCTGCAGATAAGGGCTTAACACACACACACANGTGCCAACTGAGAAATTAAGGCTCAGAGGAAATCTGTGCACTCTGTGAATAAACAGTGTGCTCACTTTTGTCACCTTGAGTTTGAAAACCACGCGTAATCTACATTCTCTTATGAAACAAAAACTAGAGTATTTTAGATTGAGGCAAGATGAACATATTAATAGCTGTCTCATGAATCACTACAGATTTTAGTAAAACTCATAAAATAATCCCTGGAACTTGATTCAAGATGGCCACCGTAGCTAATCACCCTTAGTCATCACAAACAGTGCTGTATCTTTTTTATTTCTGTATAATAAAGGCTGGTTCTGTTTGATTTTAGAGGTAATAAACGAACCGGTCTCCCTGATTAGTCTGTGTAGGGCAGCACCAATGAACACGACTCCATGATTTAAGAAGCTGTTTTCCAAACAGCCTCTTTTTTTTTACTCTGAGCTCTAACACGGTGAATCTTGTTGAAAATGAAAAGCACCCCCAGTCATAAATATCATTCTACTTAAGAGCTGATGCTAACAAAGCTGCTTGAGATTAAAGGGATCCTGTTTTTCTATCTCTGTTCCCTTTCAGCTCTTGCCACTGTCGCCAGCCACCATAATTACCTTAAATACAGTCATTTCACTTTCACTGACTTTGTTAGCATTCAGACCAGACCTCTGCAGATAAGGGCTTAACACACACACACAGAAGTAAATGAGCACATCGTAATGAGTAGAATGTTACTCCTGAGGTTTAAAGTCACTGTTGCCACCTGCAAAGGCGGCATAATAATAATAATAATAATAATAATAATAATAATAATAATAATAATAATAATAATAATAATAATAATAATAATAATAATAATGAATTCAATTTATAACGCACTTTTCATTAATGAAAATCTCAAAGTGCTACACGGTGCAACAGAAATTAAATGTCAATAAAACAAGTAATAGAACAAGTAAAATCAATAACAGTATCAACTAAGATCAAAAGTAGAATCATGAGGAGGTAGAGTATGCTCGGTTGAAAAGAAAGGTCTTCAAGCCGCTCTTAAAGTCAACCACAGACTGTGGGACCCTCAGACAGTCAGGAAGAG
Organism: Garcialebias charrua; assembly: GCA_038048925.1. Taxonomy (NCBI): domain Eukaryota; kingdom Metazoa; phylum Chordata; class Actinopteri; order Cyprinodontiformes; family Rivulidae; genus Garcialebias; species Garcialebias charrua. The sequence continues at coordinate 13,157 of JBBPBX010063245.1, read as the reverse complement.
AGTTCCACAGGCGGGGGGCAGCCACACTGAAAGCCCGGTCTCCCATGGTCCTTAATTTGGTTCTCGGAATGTGAAGGAGATTACTGTTCTGTGACCGCAGCGACCGGGTGGATGAGTGTGGAATAAGAATATCCTTCAGATAATCTGGTGAAGTTCCATGTAAGCATTGATGTGTAATGAGAGCAGTTTTGTACTGAATTCTGTAGGCGACAGGAAGCCAATGAAGGTTATGAAGAATGGGCGTAATATGTTCAAATTTACGAACTCGCAACAAGATCCTTGCTGCACTGTTTTGAATATATTGAAGTTTCTGAAGGTTTTTGCCAGGGATTCCAATAAACAGGGAGTTGCAGTAGTCGAGCCTGGAGGAGACAAAAGCATGGACGAGCTTCTCAGCATCGGAAAAAGTTAGGGATGGGCGAAGTCTAGAGATGTTTCGAAGATGGAAGAAGCAAGTTTTAAACAGATGCTTAATGTGATTTTCAAATGTAAGATTGGAGTCCATTTTTATTCCAAGATTAGTAACAGAGGTGGAGAGGGGGATGTCTTGTCCAGAAAAGGAAAGTGTTGTTATAGTAGATGTCTGTACCTGGTGAGGGGTGCCAATCAGTATGGCCTCGGTCTTGGAGCAGTTTAATTGAAGAAAGTTCTGATTCATCCATGCCCTAATTGCCTCCAGGCAGGCAGAGAGGGCAGTGAGTGAAGATGGAGATGACAAGGTGGAAGATGAGGATGCTCCAGTCCTGATGTAAAGCTGTGTATCGTCGGCATAACAGTGAAAAGAAATGTTGAACTGATTAATAATTTGACCTAAAGGCAGCATGTAAAGGGAAAACAACAGGGGCCCCAGAACCGACCCCTGAGGGACACCACAGGAGACAGAGACTGTCTGGGACGTGGCGTTGCCAAGACTAACACATTCCAGCCTATTGGAGAGGAAAGATTTAAACCAGTCCAGGACGGTGTCACAGAGACCGACCTCCACATGAAGACGGTGGAGGAGGATACTATGGTCCACAGTGTCGAAGGCTGCAGTGAGGTCAAGGAGGACAAGGATGGAGGGAGAGCCAGTGTCAGCAGCCAAGAGGACATCATTAGTAACTCTCAGCAGTGCAGTCTCAGTACTGTGAGCTGCCCTGAATCCAGACTGGAACTTCTCATACAGGGAGTGTTGTTGTAAGTGATCCTGCAGCTGAGCAGCAACTGCTTTTTCCAGCACTTTAGACAGAAAAGGGAGGTGTGAAATTGGGCGGTAATTAGAAAAAATGTCGGGATCCAAATTAGATTTTTTCAGAAGAGGCCTAATGATGGCAGTTTTTAGAGGCAGTGGAACATGACCAGATTGAAGAGACTGATTTATTATTTGAGTGATAAGTGGGCCTATTGCAGAGTGATTGGATTTTATGAGAGACGAGGGGAAAGGATCCAGGGCGCAGGATGAAGGCTTCATTTTCTTGATGATGGCCTCCACCTCACTCTGAACAACTTCGTCAAAGCTGTTAAGGGTCCCAGAATGCAGACGGGTAGATGGCACACTGAGAACAGGGAGGTTGTGGAGCTGAGATCTGATAGTGTCAATTTTGGTTTTAAAAGATGAAAGAAACAGCTCGCATTTTTGAGCAGAGTCCTCAAGAGTTTGTTTAATGGGATTAAGCAGACGAGTTATTGTGGAGAAGAGCTGTTTAGAGTTTCCAGGGCAGGTGTTGATGATGTTAGAATAATATTTGGAGCGTGCTTCTTTAAGAGAATAGGCGTACGCTTTCTGATGTTCTTTGTACGCCTGCTTATGTACCGAGAGACCAGATGATTTTAGACGTCTCTCGATAGCACGGCCAGTTGCCTTCATCTTGCGCGGCATCCATCAGGGTCAATAATTACAGCTGAGAGGTGGCTCAGTTGGTAAAGATGTTGCCTCTCTATAAGGTTGTCGGTACAAATCCTGGCCCGAGACCTTTCTCTGGGTGGAGTTTGCATGTTTTCTCCATACTGCGTGGGTTTTCTCCCACAGATGCATGTTAGGTTGGTTGGTAACTAAATTGTCCCTAGGTGTGAGTGAGAGAGTGAATTATTGTTTGTCTCTATGTGTCTTTGTGATGGACTGGAAACCTGTCCAGGGTGTACCCCGCCTCTCACACAGTGACTGCTGGACATGAGCACCAGTGACCCGAAAAGGAAGAATCAGGTAAAGATGATGGATGGATGGATGGGCCTCGGTTCCATCTATATATTGGAGCTTTTATCTGCAAACGGATCAGCAATAGCTCAAGTGTTTTTCTGTTTACTCTTTCTATTTGGACTGTAACAACTTTAGTATATATGAAAAAGCTAAGTCTGGTCCTCTGGACATTCAAAAAACAAAACAAAACAAAACTTTGTTTTGTTTTTTGAATGTCCAGAGGACCAGACTTAGCTTTTTTAGATTTTTCTACCTGGATTATTGAACATGCATCAGGGTAACTTTAGTATACTTTTAGTTATTTTGACCATTTTTATATCAAAATTTTTAATTCAAAATGTTCAGTTCATTCAGGATATAACAGTTGTGACTTTTTTTGTAACTTTTACTTTTTGTAATTATTGTTTTTAACGTTTTAATTGTGAAAACAATAGAGAACACTTAAAACTTTTAGAAAAATGTGGTGCTCTGTGAACTCTTATTTCAGTATACGTGTATTAGATTTATTTATTATTATTTATTTATTTATTTTTAGCAAATTTTAGCTTTTAGATTATTTTTTATTTTTTTGGTAATGCTAACTTTTTGCAAATTTAATTTTTTAGCAATTGCTTTCCCAAGAAAAAGTGAGATGCCATTTTTGCTTATTTTTTATTGTTCGGCTGATGTATTACTAAATTTAGCTTTACTGTTTCCCAGTTTTTCATCCTAGCTACTCTATCCAGTTTTAGTTTTTAGCCACTGATTTACTTTTTGTAGCTTTTGGCAACAGTTTTACACATTATTAGCTGTAAGCTATTATTCTCCAACTGTAGCTTTTGTTACTGTTTTTGCTCATTTGAGCTTTAGCTACTCTTTAGCCAATTTTAGTGTTTAGCTATTGTTTTAATGATATTAGCTTTTGTTTAGCTGGTTTGAGCTTTTAGCTACTGTTTTGTTGGCTTGTCTTCTAATTTGACTTACCATACGTTCAGATGGTTTGAACTTCAACACTGCAGTTTTAGCTTCTTTAAAAAACTTCAGCAAAGGTTTTAGCTTTCAGCATTCATGCAGCTTTTCCCTGTGAAAATGCAGTTTCTCTTGATCTGTTTGTACAATTTTAAGAAATTCAGTCTTCCAGAAGAGAAATGGAGCGATTTTGTGGTCGGCGTGCGTTTTGTGACTGATGTGTCTGAAACTGTGTGAAATGTTTTTTAAAGTCCACCTCCCCACTGCTGAGCTTTGGTAAACACAGCGTTGCTGCCTGTCAGGTGTCGTCATTCTTCTTCTTCATCATCCAGACGAAGCTCGGGGTCTGAGCCGTCATCACTATCCATCCAGAAGGTGAGAGAACGATGGGAGAGGTGGGGAGAAAAAGATCTGGTGCGCCCTCAGGTGCTCTTGCCTACTCAAGATAAGGTATTTCTTTGAAACAAATCATTTATTTGTGTCTGAGTCTTGTGTACCTGCAGGGTGAGAACACAGAAGGAGCACAAAACGTCTGCAATCCAGGAAGTCCTTCAAAAACCTTCCAGTTTCCCAACAAACATCCCTCTCCTTCTCAATCAGTTTATCTGGTTCTGACCCATGACCTTGCTTTTTGTAAACTCCGTGGAATGGTGCACCAAATTGCACGTGTGCATAAAAATAAAACCCCTATATCACTCCAGCGTCTGTGTACAGTATTTGGGTTTAAAAAGAGGAGAAAGCTGTGCTATCGAACACAGAGTGAACAAAGGGGCAGGTCAAACAAGCAGGGAAGATGGGAAATTACTTAAGGTTGAAAGCAGCAAGGTTTAAATGGAGACAGAAAATATAGTGCCGCAGGATGCACAACACCTCAGGAACATTAAAAAAAAAAAGAAGAAGCAGGCAAGAAAACAGGACCTTGATGTCAGCTCACCAAACTCTATTTAAAGCTGCTGTGAAATGGCGTCTGCTGAAATGTAATTTTTACTTATATGTGAATTTAAAACTGGGTTTATGGAACTTTATCTTCACAAGACACATTTTACTTTTAGCTTTTCCTCATAAAATATAGTTTGAATCACTGATCTGTTCTTTTTACTTGGACTGGTCCAATGTTATTAGCGCTGACTGCAGTTAAAAATTGAATTGTTATTTTTATTCCCCCAGTAAAGATATACTGGGTACAAATACTTCCTGCTGATGAGTTTTGGGATAATCAGGAAACATTTAAAACAGAAAATCAGAATTACTGAACTCGGTAAATTTAACAGAGATGCTGAGAGTAATGTTATGTGCAATACCAACAAAGTCCATGCTCAATAATAATCCAGGCATTCATCCAACAATTTTTCAGTCAAGTCATCTGGACAGTTTCTTTTTTTGTGCTGAAACAGTTCACCTTCCATCCAGAAGGCTTCATTAGTCAAGGAATCACACAACACAAAACTGATTCTTCCTCCAACAGCTTACTCATATATATATATATATATATAATATACAATACAATACAATACAACTTTATTTATAAAGCACTTTAAAACAACACCGTTGGCCAAAGTGCTGTACACCAACACAGACAAGCATACAACTATAAACTCAACAAATACCATAAAAGTGATGAATTACCAGATCAAACAGCAAACAGTAAAAACTATAAAAGAAAAACTTAAAAACCATAAAACCAACATTTCAAGCTGTGTTAAAAGCCAAAGAGAAAAAATGTGTCTTCAGAGCAGATTTGAAAACAGGAAGTGAGTCAGTTTGTCTGA
>JBBPBX010063244.1:0-20588 GCA_038048925.1 Garcialebias charrua | reverse complement strand
ATGAAACAGATCAGCAGCAACATGAAACAGATCAGCAGCAACATGAAACAGATCAGCAGCAACATGAAACAGATCAGCAGCAACATGAAACAGATCAGCAGCAACATGAAACAGATCAGCAGCAACATGAAACAGATCAGCAGCAACATGAAACAGATCAGCAGCAACATGAAACAGATCAGCAGCAACATGAAACAGATCAGCAGCAACATGAAACAGATCAGCAGCAACATGAAACAGATCAGCAGCAACATGAAACAGATCAGCAGCAACATGAAACAGATCAGCAGCAACATGAAACAGATCAGCAGCAACATGAAACAGATCAGCAGCAACATGAAACAGATCAGCAGCAACATGAAACAGATCAGCAGCAACATGAAACAGATCAGCAGCAACATGAAACAGATCAGCAGCAACATGAAACAGATCAGCAGCAACATGAAACAGATCAGCAGCAACATGAAACAGATCAGCAGCAACATGAAACAGATCAGCAGCAACATGAAACAGATCAGCAGCAACATGAAACAGATCAGCAGCAACATGAAACAGATCAGCAGCAACATGAAACAGATCAGCAGCAACATGAAACAGATCAGCAGCAACATGAAACAGATCAGCAGCAACATGAAACAGATCAGCAGCAACATGAAACAGATCAGCAGCAACATGAAACAGATCAGCAGCAACATGAAACAGATCAGCAGCAACATGAAACAGATCAGCAGCAACATGAAACAGATCAGCAGCAACATGAAACAGATCAGCAGCAACATGAAACAGATCAGCAGCAACATGAAACAGATCAGCAGCAACATGAAACAGATCAGCAGCAACATGAAACAGATCAGCAGCAACATGAAACAGATCAGCAGCAACATGAAACAGATCAGCAGCAACATGAAACAGATCAGCAGCAACATGAAACAGATCAGCAGCAACATGAAACAGATCAGCAGCAACATGAAACAGATCAGCAGCAACATGAAACAGATCAGCAGCAACATGAAACAGATCAGCAGCAACATGAAACAGATCAGCAGCAACATGAAACAGATCAGCAGCAACATGAAACAGATCAGCAGCAACATGAAACAGATCAGCAGCAACATGAAACAGATCAGCAGCAACATGAAACAGATCAGCAGCAACATGAAACAGATCAGCAGCAACATGAAACAGATCAGCAGCAACATGAAACAGATCAGCAGCAACATGAAACAGATCAGCAGCAACATGAAACAGATCAGCAGCAACATGAAACAGATCAGCAGCAACATGAAACAGATCAGCAGCAACATGAAACAGATCAGCAGCAACATGAAACAGATCAGCAGCAACATGAAACAGATCAGCAGCAACATGAAACAGATCAGCAGCAACATGAAACAGATCAGCAGCAACATGAAACAGATCAGCAGCAACATGAAACAGATCAGCAGCAACATGAAACAGATCAGCAGCAACATGAAACAGATCAGCAGCAACATGATGTGATTTTTTTCCACAAAGATTATCTTGGCTAGATATTCATGAGTCTAACAGCCTCAGGGTAGAAGCTGTTCCTCAGTCTAGTGGTTCTACACTTAATGCTCCTCAACCTCCTTCCTGAGGGGAGTGGGGCAAAAAGTGTGTGTGCTGGGTGAGTGTGGTCCTTCATGATGCAGGTGGCTCTCTTCCTGCATCTGGAGGTGTAGATGTCTGTGATGGTGGGGAGACTGACTCCAACATCTTCTGTGCAGCCTTCACCACTCTCTGCAGAGCTTTTCTTTCTGCAGCTGTGCAGCCTCCATGCCACACATTGATGCTGGAGCACAGGATGCTCTCCACTGCACACCTGTAGAAGGAGGTGAGGACTGGGCTGCTCAGACCAGCTCGTCTCAGCCGTCTGAGGAAGTAGAGTCTCTGATGAACTTTCTTGATCAGGCTGGTGGTGTTGTTGCTCCAGCTGAGGTTATCGTTCATGTGTACACCCAAGTATTTGTAGATGGAGACCACTTCCACCGCAGATCCTCCTATGTTCAGTGGGGTGTGGGTGTGCTTGTTCCTTCTGAAGTCCACAATCATCTCCTTTGTCTTCTTCACATTCATGTGAAGGTTATTTTCTTTGCAGCAGCTCTCCAGATGTTCCACCTCCTGCCTGTAGCTGGATTCATCATTGTGATGCATCCCACCACAGCTGTATCATCTGCAAAGTTTGCAATATGACAGCCTGGATGGGTAGCTGCACAATCATATGTGAGCATGGTAAACAGGAGAGGGCTCAACACGCATCCTTGAGGAGATCCAGTGATGAGGGTTATGGTGGAGGAGGAGAAGTTGTGGATCCTCACTGACTGTGGTCTGTTAGTTAAGAAGTCTAGTACCCAGTTGCAAATGGAGGGGCTTAGTCCAAGTGTGAATAGTTTGTCCATCAGGGTTTGGGGGATCATGGTGTTGAAGGCAGACGTGAAGTCCGCAAAGAGCAGACGGACGTATGAGTCTTTCTGCTCCAGGTGGTTGACTGCGGTGTGGACCACAGAGGAGATGGTGTCCGTGTACATGGCTTGCAATCCTCCTCAGCTGACGGTGTTCAGATTTTTTTTTGTGTTTTTTTTCTTTCGTTTTTCATCTGTGACACGCTACTGGTGTATGATCGACAACAGCTGCTGGTTGCAGATGTGGTTTTGTTGGGCTACACATTCCAGCCAGCTTTACATCTAGTTTTAATGTGATTTTGGTTTATTTATCATTATATCTCCTGGATATTTTTTCTACATTTGGCTCTGTTATGGTGGGTGTTCTTCAACACCTTTGGACATTGCAGCTGTTTCACCAGGAAGACCAAACGATCATCAGGAGACACAAAGGCCACAAACAAAGAAGGGGCGTGGTGGGTGTTTGTTTGCTGGGTTTTTGGTTACTGCTCACCCCGTTCAGGCTGTCAGAGCCAAATGACCACAGCAAAAACGTATCTACATACGGACAATCAACTTCATTTTTTCGGACATGGTTATTTAGTACTTTTCTCTAACCTTTGGCAGAATGGCAACAGAGTCGATCCACCAGACCAGCTCAGCCATCACAAGGTAAATACCAAGGTTCGCCTGCGGAACATCTTAATGGTTTTGCTTCTGTTGAGTGGGGACGTACACCTTAACCCAGGTCCAACCATCCAGCTTAATGGTGGAGCCACGACTCTCAGGAATCCCCCAATTGCAACTGACACCTGCGTCATTGGGAACACCCACGTCACGCAGAAGATCGAGACAAGTCTGGCGGGGACAATAAATCAGCTGCTTGATATCCCCCCGGTGGGGCTGGAAGGTTCCCCTGGCCTGATGGAGAAGTGGAACAATGGAACCTCATCCCGACGGAACATCTCAAGTCAACAGCAGCTGGTGGAGTACCAGCACACCGGTACGGTTCCTCAGCGGGAGAGAGGGAAGAATGGAAAGGTGACAACAAGCTGCACTTCTCACACAGACAAACTCTGCAGGTACTTTCAAACTGTTAATCATGTCAAAATAATCTGGGACAAGAACACCAAACTTAAAGGAATTGTCGGAGGACATTTAAACATAAGGAGCATTTTTTCAAAGGTAGATCAGATTCAACACCTGCTGACAAACTCCAACCTGGACTTTCTGGCTCTCAGTGAAACCTGGTTGAACGATCATGTGCCCACTCACATTATTGATGTTCCTGGATATGTCTGCCTCAGACAAGACAGACTAACAGGTAAAGGAGGGGGTGTTCTCGTTTACATAAGGGACACCTTCAAGTGCTCTAAAATTAATGTACACACTTACGGACTGGAATGTTTGGCTGTGAATATAGTTTTATCTCCTAAGATGAACTTTTCTGTGGTTGTTTTATACAACCCTCCATCATTTAATGTGTCATTTTATCAAAATTTAGATGAATTTCTTAAACAGTTAAACTGGAAAAGTGAAATTATTATTTTAGGTGATTTTAACATTAACTGGCTTGAGAGAGAAAGTAAATTGAAATTAAAAATAACTGCATCCAAATACACATTACATCAAATGATCAAAACTCCCACAAGAATAACACAAAAAAGTAGCACACTCATTGATTTAATCTTCACTAATAAACCAGAGCGTGTGACAAACACATATAATCTTATCACGGGATTATCGGATCACAACTTGACTGTAATTATCAGAAAATTGTCAAAAAAAAACATCTGTCGAGGTTTGGTTTTCAATCAGACACTAATGTCCAGCACACAGGGATCAGAAGGAGTGATACTGAACAATTTCACAACGAAATACAGGATATGGACTTGGATTTGACATTACAAGCACATGACCCCAATACCTGTTGTAACATTCTTACAGAATCCCTTGTAAAGATCATTCATAAATTTACAAAGCCAATTAAAAGTAAGCAGAAAAAGCCTTCACTGCCATGGATCAATTATGAGTTACATCAGCTGATGAAAAAGAGGGACTTGGCATTGAAAAAATCTCTGCGTACTAAACTGAACACAGACATTCTCATGTTTAAAGGTCTTAGAAATAAAGTGGTTAGTTGTTTAAGAAAAGCAAAAGCAGAATATTTTACTGAACTGATTTCCCACTCAGGAGGCCGGAGCTCCTCTCTTTGGTCACATATCAACAAACTTACAAAAAAAGATATAAATCAGAAAAAAAGGTTAACTCAACTGAACATTAAGGGACACGTGATATCAGACCCTACAATAATGGCAAACGCTTTTAATGATTATTTTATTAACTCAGTAGAAGAATTGGCAATTAAATTTAATTCCATAGATCCACAGAGAATTCAGTTATTGACACAACTTTTCCTTTTACTCTCAACAAGATCAATATTTGTAAAACTCAGCATATAATTACTCAATTAAAAACATCTAAAGCTAAAGATGTCTTTGGAATAGATACAGAGTTTATAAAGAAACATACAGTTTTATCAAACCCTATAACTCACTTAATAAACTCATCTTTTACAAAAGGGCTATTTCCTGATACCTTCAAAACAGGACTAATAACTCCAATTTTGAAATCTGGTGACTCCGAGCAAGTTAGCAACTACAGACCAATAAGTATTTTACCAGCAATATCCAAAGTGATGGAAAAAGCAGTAGCAGAGCAGCTTATTAGTTATTTAGAAAAAAAACAGCTTCTTTGTCCAGTCCAGTTTGGGTTTCGTTCTGGTTACTCAACAGAACTGGCTACCTCCTACCTTACAGACAATATTAAAAGATCTTTAGATGATGGTAAGGTAGTTGGAGCAGTGTTCCTGGACTTGAGAAAAGCCTTTGATACAGTGAATCATGACATGCTCCTACATAAACTCAGTACGTATAACTTCTCCAAGTTAGCAATCAGCTGGTTTAGATCATATCTAAAAAATAGAGAACAGTGCGTCAAAGTTAATGGAATGAAATCCAGCCCCCAAACATGTACCATGGGAGTTCCACAGGGTTCCATTTTAGGTCCATTGCTTTTCTGTTTATACATCAACGACTTACTGGACAGTTGCAATTTTAAATACGCCAACTGTCAGATGTATGCAGATGATGCCATCATCTATTTATCTGCAAAGACTCCACAACAGGCAGCAGAGTTACTGAACAGGGAGATGGAGGGAGTGTCTCAGTGGTTTAAGAATCACTGTTTGACTCTGAACTGCAACAAAACAGTCTCAATGTGTTTCACTATCCGGCGTAAAGTCTGTAACTTTTCAATTGTGATTGATCAAAAGGAAATCCAAAAAGTGGAAGAGTTTAAATATCTGGGTGTCATTTTAGATTCCCACCTAAACTTTGAGGCTCACATTAGGAAAATGTTTAAAACCATTAAGACAAATATAAATTGTTTTCGTCTTATAAGATCATATGTGGAAAATTTGCTCAATTGTACCTACATGCCATGATTATGTCTCATTTCTCATACTGTGTCACTGTCTGGAGCCACGCAACTCAATCGGCTTTAAAACCTATGAGGATGTTGTACTCACAAGTAGGGCTGGGCCATATCATATCGTTACCGGTAATACCAGTATAAAAAGCTTGCCCGGGCAAAAATCTTATATCGTGATATGCTAATTTCATGACGTAATACTTCAGGGCGTCCCGCCCCTTAACACCCGAGCGCTTTAAACAACTGCGCACATCCCCTCCAGTCTGTACTGGTGTAAAACGCTAATTAGTTACTGCTAAAATGTTAAAAACAACGCGCGCGCATCTCAGCTTCTCTCCCCCCCCTGCTCTGCAGGCAGCTGTCCCCCCCACCCCGCTCTGCTCTGAGCAGCCGTGTCCTCGCTGTAAACTGTGTTACAAACACGCGCGGCTCCACAGTCACTCCTGTGATGTTTCTCTGCACGCTCAATAACCTTGCTGGTTTGTAGCAGACGTTGCTTTATTGTTTAAGCTGCACAAATACACTTAACAGACTGCATGATCCTCCACCGCTCCGTTCTCTGACTTTCTTTCACACCCGAACCTGCGCGCCTACGTCACGCTCTCACTGGCGGTGCGTTCACTGGCACTCTGTAATATACATGCACAACACTGCTGTATACATTACAACTCCATCAGAGACAGATCCGTTAAAAAAATGAATCAGAGGAATGACACAAACTTCATTTTATTTAGGCTAGTTGTTTTAGGAAACTACACCTGCACTTTAAAAATGATTGTTATTTAGATTGGAAAAAGTCTGCACAAAATATAGATAAAAAAACCACCACAAAAACTAAAGTGCAGGTGTAGTTTTACTTGGAGACTAAATACTTTACTAAATAAAGTAATTTCAGTAAAATTACCCCTTGTTGTTTTTAAAAATTTTATATAATACTGCAAAGCAACATGTTAAGTTAATTTTGTCAAATAAATACATTTGATTTTTTTTTTAGGTTATATCACGAAATTTATCGTTATCGTGATAATACTCTGAAATATCACGATATAATTTTTGAGCCATATCGCCCACCCCTACTCACAAGCACTGAAAGTTCTAGACCAAAAACCATTGAAGTGGCACCACTGTAAAATACTTGATAAATATAACTTATTAAGCTTTGACAATTTTTTAAAATGTTCTTGTTTAAAATTAACTTTTAAATGTATTAATGGTCTTGTCCCTGAGCTGGTGAGCAGAATGATTTTAAAAGTCAGCAGCTCAGGAGTTGCAACAAGAGGTGCAGTTGATGGATACTGTAAACCTGCAAAATACAAAACATCATTTGGTCAATGCTCCTTCTCATTTAAAGGTCCTCATATCTGGAACAGTTTGCCATCAGCAATAAAAACATTAACTGATCTTAGAGTTTTTACAGTAATTCCCGGGTGAAAAAATGGTTGAAACAAAACCAAATCTGTAAACACTGAACCCCATGGGGACAGAGGAGCAGCTGTGTGTGTGAGGGAACTGTTTAATCCATTTAAACTTGATTAAATTTTAATTTTATTTTAGATGTTTTTATATAGGGAACTGTTTAATCTTAATTAAATTTTAATTTTATTTTAGCTGTTTTTATAGAAAAGTCCAACCAAGGACTGGGTTTGCAAATTAGCCTGTGGCTAGAAAACCTTTGTACAAGACAACGGTTGCTTCGTTTTTAACATGTAACATTGTTTATTGTACTGTCCTTGATCAAATAAACTTGAATGAATGAGCTCCTGGATCTTCATTTTTCTGCCGCTGATTTAGCTTATTTGGATCTGTATAAGCGTATGCAATTAATTTTCTGATTTCTTGGCTGAAATCACACCAAAATGTGATCATGTCATTGGAGATTTTAATTTGCATGCCGTCATGAGAAGCCCTTGGTTAAGGACTTTTTAGATTTACAGTATTGGACTCATTTAATCTAAATCAGCATGTAAACAGTCCCACCCAAGAGCACAGACATACACTGGACCTTGTGTTAACTCTGGATGTGACTGTTACTAATCTTGAAATCGTGACAATGTGTTTTCAGACCACATGCAAGTCTGGTTTGAGTTCATCCTCCCCCATCTAACTCCTAAGCCATGCGTTCCTGCATGTTACAGCCGGGCCATTAACCGCTTCACTGCCGCATGTTTCACAGACATTTACAACTCTGAGATGATAATTCAGACCCCGGTGTTTCTCTCCACCACTGAGGAGCTGACATCCCAGTTCAGCTATGTCTGTTTAAAGGCTCTGGATCATGTTGCTCCTGTTAAAACTAGAAAATCGAAACTGGGAGCAGAACCATGGCTGATTGACGTCACCAAGGCCGTTAGGCAGCAGTGCAGGAGGGCGGAGCGCAAATGGAGAAAAGACAGGCTGCAGGTCTCTTTTCAAATACTAAAAGAGAGTTGGAGTTGTTATCAGAAAGCAGTAAAAACTGCTAAATCTCAATACTTTTCTGATATCATTGCTTCACACTCTCACAATCCACGAGTTCTGTTCTCCACCCTAAACTCTGTTCTCCACCTCACTGAATCATCACCTCTGGAAGCCTTGACTGAGCTGTGTGAGAACTTCCTACATTTCTGTTTTTTTTTTAATTGTGACCCGCAGGCTCTCATTTCCCCTCCATTTCATGATCCGTCCTCCATCCCACCTCAATCTGTTGCTGTATTTGACCATTTTGAACCAATCTCTCTGTCTTCTCTAGAGCAGTTCATGTGCAGCTTGAAACCATCTGGTTCCCCCTTTGATGTGGTCCCCCTCGGCTACTAAAGAAGGTTTTTCCTACTCACGGTCCTTCCATTCTTGCCATTGTGAATAGCAGTGTATCCACTGGTGTGGTACCAAAAACCATTAAACATGCTGCTTTTCAACCTCTCATGAAAAAAGCAAACCTTGACCCCTCAGTCGTATCCAACCTTAGGCCTGTCTCCAGACTCCCATTTGTTTCTAAACTTTTGGAAAAAATAGTTGAGTCCCAGTTGAAGTGCTTCCTGGAGGATCACGCTATCCTTGAGGTATTCCAATCTGGCTTTAAACCTCTCCACAGCATTGAAACTGCTCTACTGAAGGTTTTTTAATGACATCTTATCCACAGACACTGGTGATTTTGTGCTGCTTGTCCTATTGGATCTTACACCTGCTTTTGACACTATTGACCATGAGATCCTCATTGCTAGGTTGGAGCAGTGGGTGGGATCACAGGGTCAGCCCTCAATTGGTTCAGATCCTATCTCGCTGACAGATCATTTTGTGTTTCAATCAAAGATTTATGTTCTGCAGCGGCAGCACTTAAATGGGGGGTTCCGCAGGGGTCCATCCTGGGTCCTCTCCTATTCTCCTTATACCTATTGCCACTCTGAGCTATTTTCCGGAAACACAACATACCCCTCCCTGGGCTGCCACCTTACCGTGGTGGAGGGGTATGAGTGTCCCAATGATCCTAGGAGCTATGCTGTCAGGGGCTTCATGCCCCTAGTAGGGTCACCCAAGGCAGACAGGTCCTAGGTGAGGGACCAGACGAAGCGCAGCCCACAAGACCCCTTATGATGAGAAAAATAAATGGAAACAATGTTCCCTCGCCCGGACGCGGGTCACCGGGGCCCCACTCTGGAGCCAGGCCCGGAGGAGGGGCACGTTGGCGAGCGCCTGGTGGCCGGGCTTTTACCCATGGAGCTCGGCCGGGCACAGCCCGAAGAGGAGACGTGGGTCCCCCTTCCCATGGGCTCACCACCTGTGAGAGGGGCCAAAGGGGTCGGGTGCATTGTGGAATGGGTGGTGGCCGAGGGCGGGGACCCTGGCGGTCTGATCCTCGGCTACAGAAGCTGGCCATTGGGACATGGAATGTCACCTCTCTGGTGGGGAAGGAGCCTGAGCTAGTGTGTGAGGTTGAGAGGTTCCGGCTAGAAATAGTCGGACTCACCTCAACGCATGGCTCTGGCTCTGGAACCAGTTTCCTTGAGAGGGGTTGGACACTCTTCCACTCTGGAGTTGCCCCCGGTGAGAGGCGCCGAGCAGGAGTGGGCATACTGGTTGCCCCCCATCTCGGTGCCTGTACGTTGGGGTTCACCCCGGTGAACGAGAGGGTAGCCTCCCTTCGCCTACGTGTGGGGGGACGGGCTCTGACTGTTGTTTGTGCCTATGCACCAAACGGCAGCGCAGATTACCCACCCTTTTTGGAGTCCTTGGAGGGGGTATTGGAGGGTGCGCCTCCTGGGGACTCCCTTGTTCTGCTGGGGGACTTCAACGCTCACGTGGGCAATGACAGTGAGACCTGGAGGGGTGTGGTTGGGAGGAACGGCCCCCCTGATCTGAACCCGAGCGGTGTTCTGTTGTTGGACTTCTGTGCTCGTCATGGATTGTCCATAACAAACACCATGTTCAGGCATAAGGGTGTCCATGTGTGCTCTTGGCACCAGGACACCTTAGGTCGCAGTTCGATGATCGACTTTGTTGTCGTCTCATCTGATCTGCGGCCGCATGTCCTGGACACTCGGGTGAAGAGAGGGGCGGAGCTGTCAACTGACCACTACCTGGTGGTGAGTTGGCTCCGATGGTGGGGGAGGATGCCGGTCAGACCTGGCAGACCCAAACGTATTGTGAGGGTCTGCTGGGAACGTCTGGCAGAGTCTCCCGTAAGACGGAGCTTTAACTCCCACCTCCGGGAGAGCTTTGAACACGTTCCGAGGGAGGCGGGGGACATTGAGCCCGAGTGGGCCATGTTCCGCGCCTCTATTGTCGAGGCAGCTTATCAGAGTTGTGGCCGCAAGGTTGTTGGTGCCTGTCGTGGTGGCAACCCTAGAACCCGGTGGTGGACACCGGCGGTGAGGGATGCTGTCAGGCTGAAAAAGGAGTCCTATTGGGCCTTTTTGGCCTGTGGGACCCCGGAAGCAGCAGATAGATACCGGCAGTCCAAGCGGCATGCGGCTCGGGTGGTTGCTGAGGCAAAAACTCGGGCGTGGGAGGAGTTCGGAGAGGCCATGGAGAATGACTTCCGTACGGCTTCGAGGCGATTCTGGTCCACCATCCGACGTCTCAGGGGGGGAAAGCGGTACGCGACCAACACCATTTATGGTGGGGATGGCGTGCTGTTGACCTCAACTCGGGATGTTGTGAGTCGGTGGGCGGAGTACTTCGAAGACCTCCTCAATCCTACTGGCACGTCTTCCACTGAGGAAGTGGAGCCTGGGGACTTTGGGTCGGGCTCTCCAATCTCTGGTGCTGAGGTCGCCGAGGTGGTTAAAAAGCTCCGCGGTGGCAAGGCTCCTGGGGTGGATGAGATTCGTCCTGAGTTCCTTAGGGCTCTGGATGTTGTGGGGTTGTGTTGGCTTACGCGACTCTGCAATATCGCGTGGACATCGGGGGCAGTTCCCTTGGATTGGCAGACTGGGGTGGTGGTTCCCCTATTCAAAAAGGGGGACCGTAGGGTGTGTTCCAACTATAGAGGGATCACACTCTTAAGCCTCCCTGGTAAGGTCTATTCAGGGGTTCTGGAGAGGAGGGTCCGTCGGATAGTCGAACCTCGGATTCAGGAGGAGCAGTGTGGTTTTCGTCCTGGTCGTGGAACACTAGACCAGCTCTACACCCTCAACAGGGTCCTGGAGGGTGCGTGGGAGTTTGCCCAACCAGTTTACATGTGCTTTGTGGACTTGGAAAAGGCATTCGACCGCGTCCCTCGGGGGCTTCTGTGGGGGGTACTCCGGGAGTATGGGGTACCGGGCCCTTTGATACGGGCTGTTGGGTCCCTGTACGACCGGTGTCAGAGCTTGGTCCGCATCGCTGGCAGTAAGTCAGGCTCGTTCCCTGTGAGAGTTGGACTCCGCCAAGGTTGCCCTTTGTCACCGATTCTGTTCATAACTTTTATGGACAGAATTTCTAGGCGCAGCCAAGGTGTTGAGAGGATCCGTTTTGGTGGCCTTAGAATCGCTTCTCTGTTTTTTGCAGATGATGTGGTCCTATTGGCTTCATCAGTTCGTGATCTACAGCTTTCGCTGGAGCGGTTTGCAGCTGAATGTGATGCAGCCGGGATGAGGATCAGTTCCTCCAAATCCGAGGCCATGGTCTTGAGCCGGAAAAGGGTAGCATGCCCTCTCCGGGTCGGGGAGGAGGTCCTGCCCCAAGTGGAGGAGTTTAAGTATCTCGGGATCTTGTTCACGAATGAGGGAAAACTGGAGCGTGAGATCGATAGGCGGATAGGTGCAGCGTCCGCAGTGAAGCGGGCGCTGTACCGGTCTGTCGTGGTGAAGAGAGAGCTGAGTCAAAAGGCAAAGCTCTCAATTTACCGATCGATCTACGTTCCCACCCTCATCTATGGTCATGAGCTTTGGGTTATGACCGAAAGAACGAGATCTCGGATACAAGCGGCTGAAATGAGTTTTCTCCGCAGGGTGTCTGGACTCTCCCTTAGAGATAGGGTGAGAAGCTCAGTCATCCGGGAGGGACTCGGAGTAGAGCCGCTGCTTCTCCACATCGAGAGGAGCCAGTTGAGGTGGCTCGGGCATCTGGTTAGGATGCCTCCTGGACGCCTCCCTGGTGAGGTGTTCCGGGCATGTCCCACCGGGAGGAGACCCAGAGGAAGACCCAGGACACGCTGGAGGGACTATGTTTCTCGGCTGGCCTGGGAACGCCTTGGGATTCCCCCAGAGGAGCTGCTCCAAGTGGCTGGGGAGAGGGAAGTCTGGGCCTCCCTACTTAGGCTGCTACCCCCGCGACCCGACCCCGGATAAGCGGACGAAAATGGATGGATGGATGGACAACATACCTTTCCACTTCTACGCCGATGACTGTCAAATTTACTTCCCCTAAGACACAATGGTACATGCTCTATTCAACCTCTGCTCGACTGCCTGGCTGACATCAAGGACTGGATGGCTTTAAATTTATTAGGTTTCAATGATAAGAAGTCTGAAGCCATATTGTTCCTTCCCAATGACACAATCACGAACCACTGCATCAACCTTTCTGCTCTACCCTTGTATGAAAAACAAAAAGTCACAAATAGTGATAATGGATCCTTCCATGAAACTCAACAGTCATGTAAACATGATTGTTGAATCCTGTTTTTTCCAGCTGAGGCAACTGTCTAAGCTGAAGCCCATATTATCAAAAAATAACCTGGAGACAGTAATTCACACATTTATTACATCTAGGCTTGATTACTGCAATTCACTTCTGTTTGGTATCAGTCAGATCACCATTGCACGTAGGGGTGGGTGATATGGCTCAAAAATTACATTGTGATATTTCAGAGCATTATCACGATAATGATAAATTTCATGATATAACAAAAAAAATCAAATTTATTTATTTGACAAAATTAACTTAACATGTTGCTTTGCAGTATTATATATTTTTTTTTTAAACAACAAGGGGTAATTTTACTGAAATTACTTTATTTTTAGTAAAGTATTCAGTCTCCAAGTATAAAAATAAAAAAATTAAAATGATCTGTTATTTAGATTGAAAAAGTCTGCACAATACAGGTAGTCCCCGATTTACGAGCGAGATCCGTTACAACGAGGCGCTCGTAAACCGGAAATCTCGTAATTTGGAACGGCCGCCATTTCTCTCGTAAATCCGGAAATCCGCTCGTAAATTGGAACGGTTTTCGCTAGCGCGACTAAAAACACTCTATTTTCATCTAAAAACTACTTTTGAGTGCATAAAAATGATCGGAAACGTGTGTTTATATGCTTAACTAACTAACTGTAGTGAAAAAACACATGAAAACTCAGTATTTTTTTCGTTTTTTCCAAAAATTCGCAGCTCGTAAGTCTGGGACCTCGCAGATCAGAGCGCTCGTAAATCGGGGACTACCTGTATATAGATCAACAAAATCCACCACATCAACTAAAGTGCATGTGTAGTTTCCTAAAACAACTAAATAAAATGAATCTTAAGATCTGTTGAGCATAAATGAAACATACAACAAAATATGTGTTGATTTTAAATGAGCTGTAACTTCCAGAACTTGTGACAAGGTGATCAGCTGACCCTGAAGCTTTTTACAGATTTTGTTAAGTTCAGTAAAGGTGGACAGATAAAAACTATATTTAAATCTGTTTGTTATTGTCTTGATTGATTTGTACCTTTTCCCTGATGGTAACAGTTCTCATATTATCTAATAAATAATAATATAAATAAATCATCCACAAATAATTTTGTAACAACAGCAAGTATGACATCATTAACAGCTTTTATTTTGAAAACTCGCAACGGTTACTACCATAATTCATAGTGTTTGTGTGCACCTCACTGGTGTCCTCTGCTCCATCTGGCCGTGGGATGATCCCAGCTTTGATGAACCCAGACTGGATTATTTTTGTGGAAATTGATTTCCAAGCCTTGTCGATCCAGTCGATCGCCTGCATGAACGTGGTGTGGCGCATGCGGCCTGTCGCTGTAAAACTGTGCTCCCCATTGACCATCCACTGCTCCCACAAGCGGCTCAAAGCAGCTTTAAAACTCCTGTTCACAGAGATGTCCAGGGGCTGTAGAACCTTGGTCAGTCCACCTGGGATGATGGCAGGGATGGAGTTGGTCGCTTTTATTTTGTCTTTTACAGCTGGCGTGATGTGAGCTCTCATACTGTCCATGACCAGAACAGCTTTTTTAGATTAAAAAAAAAAACATCTGGCTGCTTGCTGTAACATCTGGCCAGCCACAAATTCATCATCCCAGTGTCCATCCATCCTTTTTCATTCACTTCAACAACCACACTTGGTGGAAAGTTCTCTTTAGGCATGGTTTTGCGCTTAAAAATGACCATGGGCGGCAGTTTTGCCCCATCTGCGCAGCAGGCGAGGACCGCGGTGAAGTAGGACTTTTCATGTCCTGTGGTCATAATGGAGACACTCTTCTCACCTTTATTTGAGACACTTCTCGTCATTGGCAAGTCAAATGTCAGTGGAACTTCGTCCATATTCACAATTTGTGCTGGCGAGATGTGGTGGTCGTGAACTTGGCGGGAGATGAAGGCGCGGAAGCTGGCAACCTTCTCCTCAAAGTCCGCTGGAAGCTTCTGGCACATCGTGGTGCGCGCCCTCGGAGAAAGCTGGTTTCGTTGCATAAATCGGTAGCACCACGATGCACTGCCAATGAACTCCAAGATGTCCATGTTTTTGGCCAGAGCCACGGTGTGCAACCGAAACTGGACCGTGGAGACGCCTCTCCCGGCCGCGCATTTTTCCAAAACCCACTGTTTGACCCGCTCCTCAAGCTGGGGCCAGCGGGCCTTCTTCCCACGGTTCGCTCTCTTGGACCGCTTCATGGCGGTCAGCGAGACCTCCGCCTTTCTCCACAACCGAACACAGGCCTCGTTGACCCCGAAGTGACGTCCCGCTGCTCTGTTGCTGTTTTCCACAGCAAATTTCACGACCTGCAGCTTAAATTCTGCAGTATAGGAATTTCTTTTTGGTGGCATTTTCTCTCTTTGTTCTCGGTATGAATGTGTTGTCGTTGGTTTCTCCTGCTCTCTCTCTCAGTGATTTGGCAGGGGGTGATGGGTTTTATAGAATACACGAATAACAGGATACGCCTCCAGGTACAGTCTGCAGGTAAACAGACTACAGGGTGCGTTAGCGCCCATAGCGGCCGAAACTGGTACTGCACCATTTTTGGCCAAAATGAAAAACGGCGATATCAGAGCCAAAAATGGGTCTAAAAATATGGGAAAAAATCCATAGATAATACACTTCGGTGTATAATACGCAGGATATTCAAATGAGCAATAAAAATGCGTATTATACACAGACAAATAGGGTAGTTGAAATTACGCCTGTTTTTGGCTAATAGCGTGATTAGCTATGATGTGAACTTCCACCATCTGGTTCATTGCCTGAGGTAGTACTGTGATGGTTTGGTTGCAAGCAACCTCGCAGACGTCTGGTATGGTCTGTCCAGCTTTGAGATCTTGGCTGTTCCCAGTGACCACAGTACATTGTTGACGGTGTCCACTTGGACACCCAATCTTACCAAAATGTCAGAGCCTATGTAGGATGCATGTGGTAAGTCTCGGACCACGAGAAATGGGTGGACCAGTTCTCGTTTGTTCCAGTTTAGGTTAAGGCGAATGACTCCAATTGCGGTCATTACCCGCTCACTTTTGGGATCAAGATGAAAGCGTAAAGCTTTCTTGGTTAGTTCTAGACCCAAATGTTTTTTAACCAAGGTTTCATAAAGTTTGGCTGATTGCTGAATTATCTGTCCAAGGAGACAGTACAGCATCTTCGGTGTGGGATCCCTGGATCTCGACACCATTAACTACCTGTTGTAGGTAGTGTTCAGTGAGTGCTGATTGTTTCAGCTCGCAGAGGAGGCTTTCTTGTTGGGCCTCTTCTGCCTCACCTGTTCTTGAAGGTTCACTTACCGGGCTCTCGTCCTTGGATGAGGTGTCCCTTGTGTCCTCTGCGGTACCTGCGGTTAGGCAGTCTGTATTACAACTAGGAGGCACTTTTTTTGGCAGGGGTTTTCTCACTGTGCTCCACATTTTCTGTTGGCCATAGTCTATAATCGCTTCAAAGCGGTTTATAAAGTTATGTTAGAATGCTGTTCATCGACTTCAGCTCGGCATTCAACACCATCATCCTCCAACAGCTCATCCTTAAACTGGACAGTCTGGGGCTGAACACCTCAATGTGTAATTGGCTGCTAGACTTCCTGACCGGGAGACCACAGACAGTACGGGTCAGGAGTAACACATCTAGCACCATCACATTGAACACAGGGGCCCCTCAAGGATGTGTGCCGAGTCCACTTCTATTCACCCTGCTAACACACGACTGCACACCATCATACAGCTCCAACCACTTCATCAAGTTTGCGGACGACACAACAGAACACACCAAAACGGTGCAATCAGAGGGCATTCCCAAAAACAGTGTAAATATGTCCCCACCTCTTTTTTACATTTCCAACACAAATTGTCCGTCATTAGTTTCATTCTGTGTAATCTGGTAGGGGTGTGATAATATCTATGCAACACTTTATACTGTATGAATTTGTTTCGGGCTTCTTTTACATATTTACCGCTCCCTGATAGGACTTCCAGCCATTCTTCCTTTGTGTACTTGATTTTCAAATCTCTTTCCCAAATAAGCTTAATATTCAATGATTCACCACTCAAACTTCCACTCAAAAGTTTATAAAACCGAGAGGTCGTGTGGCGCTCACGTGGAAACCTAATAAAATTTAAAATCTCATTTTCCTCACTGTCTTTGATTTTGGCGGTCACGCAGTGTCTCATCTGTAAATATTTCCAAAAGTTTGCTCTGCCTTCCAATTCAAATGTATGTTTCAACTCCTCATAGGACATAAGTTGTCCATCTTTATACAGATCTCCAATGGTATGTATGCCACGTGAATGCCATTGCCCCCAAAACACAGGTTGTTTCCCAATAGATACAGCAGGATTATTCCAGAGAGACGCATACATCTGTACCTGGTGTGGAAGCTCTAACATTCCATGGACTTTTGACCAAACTTCCCTAGAGTGAATAAGAACCGGATTTGTTGTGTCAATTTTTTGGGACAGTTTGTGTCTTGGGTGGAACAGTGAACAAACATCAGCTTCAATGCTTATCCATTCCTGCCCATTTACAGCTTCCTCCCAGTGTTTAACTAATTTAGTCATTTCAAATGATAAATAATATAGTTTGGCGTTTGGAAGTCCTAGACCACCCTTTTCTCTAGGGGCATATAATTTATCTAGTTTTATTCTTGCTCTTTTATCTCCCCACAGGAAAGACTTAATCAAGTTTTCATACCTTTTAAAAATGTCCGGCGGGATTGTAACGGGTAGCATCATTAACAAGTAATTAAACTGAGGAGTGGTGATCATTTTAATAACATTAATCTTACCCCACAGAGTTAAGTTAATCTTTTCCCACTTTTCAAAATTTGTTTTAATTTTTGACAGTACCGGATTAAAATTTAGTAAAGGTAATTCTTCCAAATCTCTGCTAAGTCTAATACCCAGATATTTCATACCTTTAGGTGTCCACTTGAATTTAAAATTTTCCACCATATTTGAGTGACATAAAGCTGATAATGGCATGGCCTCTGACTTAGTCCAGTTTACTGTGTATCCCGACACCTCTGAAAATGACTGTATGGTGTCCATCAGATGTGGTAAGGATGTAAGTGGGTGAGTGATAAGTGCTAAAATATCATCTGCGTAAAGCAGCAGTTTGTGTTCTTGTTGACCTATGCAAACCCCTTTAATGTCCTTATTTGTCCTAATACTCACTGCCAGGATTTCTATGAATATATTAAATAATAAAGGGCTGAGAGAACACCCCTGTCGGGTCCCCCTTGATAGTTCAAAGAAAGGTGAGATAATACCATTCGTTATTACCGCAGCCCTTGGTTCCTTATACAAAATTCTAACCCAATTGGTAAAACAGGGTCCGAATCCAAAATTGGACAAGGCCGAAAAAAGAAAGTCCCATTCCACCTTATCAAATGCTTTCTCAGCATCTAAGGAGATGGCAGCTATTGGTTCATCTTTTGACTGGCTTAGCCACATCAAATGCATCAACTTTCTCATGTTATCAGAGGAGGAACGGTTTTTCATGAAACCTGTCTGATTTTGATGTATAATGCTGGGAAGGACTCGTTGCAAGCGTAAAGCCAACACTTTGGTTAGTATTTTGCAATCTACATTAAGCAGACTGATGGGCCTATAATTTGATGGGTCTGAACTGTCTTTATCTTTTTTTGGGATTAGAGAAATTAATGCTTCGTTAAAAGTAGGGGGAAGCTGTCCTCTCTCAAAGGTTTCCTGATATACTTTTTGTAACACTGGGGCCAAAATGTCAATATATGTTCTGTAATATTCTGCAGGGAGGCCATCATAGCCCGGTGATTTCCCTGCTTTCATCATCAAAATTGCTGTTCTAATTTCTGCCTCTGCTACTGATGCTTCCAGCCCCTCCACCTGTTCCTCAAGTAATCTAGGAAGGTCCAGTTTAGAGAAGAAAAGATCTCTCCCCCTCTGATCCATCTTAGTCAGTGGCGTAGGCAAGGGGGGTTCAGGGGGTTCGAACGAACCGCCCACTTTTAAAGGAGAAGTTGACAATGCAAAACTAACGGGCTTGGATAGGTCAATGGATAAAGCGTCTGCCTTCAGTCCCAAAGCTCGTGGGATCAAGTCCCGCATGGTACAATGTTTTTTTTTATTTTTTATTCATTCCAAATTAAAAAAGCACAAGAAAACTATTTACAAAACAGCAAGGAATAAAACAATGCATTAAATGAAAGGAATCAGACGAAGAAAATAATCTTATCTGCCCCTTCTCAAACTATTTTTTTTTCAAACACTCGATTCAAACAACTAATTTTACATTTGTCTTTTATTGGATAAAAAAAGTAGTTAATATGCCTGTGAAGAAAGAAGAATGTGTTAACCACAGGCTGTGGTTAACACATTCTTCTTTTTTTATCCAATAAAAGAGTGTTTGAAAAAAAAAATAGTTTGAGAAGGGGCAGATAAGATTATTTTCTTCGTCTGATTCCTTTCATTTAATGCATTGTTTTATTCCTTGCTGTTTTGTAAATAGTTTTCTTGTGCTTTTTTAATCTGGAATGAATTAAAAAAAAAACATTGTACCATGCGGGACTTGATCCCACGAGCTTTGGGACTGAAGGCAGACGCTTTATCCATTGACCTATCCAAGCACATTAGTTTAGCATTGTCAACTTCTCCTTTAAAACAAACCGCCCCCCCAAAAATTCTGGCTACGCCCATCTTAGTAGACAGCGTAGACGTATATAATGTTCCATAATACTGTTTAAACGCATCATTTATGTCTTTCGGTGAGGTTACTAATTTATTACCTTGTTTTATAGCAGGGATAGTATTAGAAAAATCCTCCTTTTTAACTTGTCTTGCTAATAATTTCCCAGTTTTCTCCCCTCCCTCATAAAATGTAGTCTTAAGCCTAAACAAGGAATATTCCACTTTCTTGTTGTAAATTTCGTTTAGCTGAAATTTAAGTCCACAAATGTCTCGATACAATAAGTCATTGTATTGCTTTGCTAAATTGTTTTCCTTAAATTTAATCTCCTTTTCCAATTCTTGAATTTTTTGTTGGCTATCTTTTTTCTTTTTTGAAGCGTATGCTATAATTTTGCCCCTCACAAAAGCCTTCGAGGCTTCCCAGACCGTTTGAATATGCTCTGTGCTGCCAATGTTTATTTCAAAAAAGTGTTTAAGATCCTCCCCCAGCAACTCTTTAAAAGATTTATCTTGTAAGAGGGAGACGTTCATTCTCCATCTCGAGCCCCTCCTATTTCCCATCCCTAATTTTAAACCGAGTTCAACAGCTGCATGGTCAGTTAATGCAATGGTTTTTATATTACAACTTAATACATTATGCATCATGAGTTTGGAAATTAAAAATAGATCAATCCTCGAATACGATTTATGACAGTGGGAGTAGAAAGTGTATTCCCTTTTTGCAGGATTCATTAGCCTCCATACATCGGCTAGGCCCATATCTTCATTTAACATATGAACTGCATCTCTTCCTTTAGCACTGAACGGTCCCTTAAATGTACTCTTGTCGATGAAAGGATCGAGTACTTCGTTGAAATCCCCGCCCAGAATTATTTGTCCTGGCATTTCCCCCAATACCTTATTTATTTTATGGAAAAAATGAGGGTCCTCCATGTTTGGTG
>JBBPBX010063243.1:4389-20588 GCA_038048925.1 Garcialebias charrua | reverse complement strand
CTCAATTGGTATGTACCTGGTACCTATGCAACCTGGCTTTATAATGAAATGACTAATTACCTAGTTGCCTGGTATGTACCGAGGTCTTTGTTACAATCAAAAAAATGTGTTCAATAAAAAAACAACTGGACTTTTATTTGTAGCAGAAGACGTTTCGCCCTTCATCCAAAAGGCTTTCTCAATTCTAAGAGCAGACTGTGAGAGTGAAGTTATAAATGCTGAGAGATCTGTCTCTCAGCATTTATAACTTCACTCTGTCTGCTCTTAGAATAAAGGAAGCATTTTGGATGAAGGGCAAAACATCTTCTGCTACAAATAAAAGTCCAGTTGTTTCTTATTGAACACTTTTTATTTTATCATGTCCTCGATGACTGAGAATCTTCAACAGGTCTTTGTTACGTTTGTATATTTATTATACAAACTGGGTTATAAAAACTTTTGGGACAGTAAACAAATTCTGAATAGAACAAATCACAGATCAAAAGTTTAAACTGAGAGAATAGATCATTTTAAGGGAAACATTTGTTGTTTCAAAATTTCATGGCGTCAACAAATTCCAAAAAAGTTTGTTGGACAAGTCCATTTTTACCACTGTGTGGCATCCCACCTTCTTCTTACAACACTCAACAGACGTCTGGGGACAAAGGAGACCAGTTTCTGAAGATTAGAAATAGTAATGCTCTCCCATTCATGTCTAATACAGGCCTCTAACTGTTTCTATCGTCTTGGGTCTTCTTTGTCGCACCTTCCTTTTTTTGATGTGCGAATTGTTCTCTATAGGTGAAAGATCTGGACTGCAGGCTGGCCATTTCTGTACCCGGATCCTTCTCCTACGTAGCCATGATGTTGTGATTGCTGCAGAATGTGGTCTGGCCTTATCTTGTTGAAAAATGCAGGGTCTTCCCTGAAAGAGATGACGTCTAGATAGGAGCATATGTTGTTCTAGAACAGGGGTCTGCAACCTGCGGCTCTGGAGCCACATGCGGCTCTTTGGTCCCTCAGCAGTGGCTCTTCCAAGCTTTGATCAAAACTAACTTTAAACTGAATTTTATTTGTTCTTATAACAACAAAAAGGGCTAGTTTTAGCAGTTTTTCCTGTCATTTCCTTTGCAAATGTGTGAATACTAGAACTAATAGAAGGAGTAAAACATAAGTTAACTTTATTTATTCAAAGTAGGATATTTAATTTTTCCACAATTAAAATAATTTACCTAGACCTGCATAGTTCATTATTTTATTTTTTAATTGGGAAAGATCACATTATTTTTCCTTCTTTATGATAATATGGTCTTTTTTAATCTTAAAATGTAAAAATATCAACAAATCATTAGATATTTTCAGCTTTACAATGGCCAGAAAACTACCGGTCAGAAAATTGTCCTCTAACAAACTTAAAAGTGGTCTGTGTGTCACCAGTTGAGAATCCCAGTTGTAGCAGGTATTGTGGCTCCGGAAATGTTTAATTTAGTGAACAAAGGGGCAGAAATGGCTCTTTTGATCATAAAGGTTGCAGATCCCTGTTCTAGAACCTGAACATAGTTCTCTGCATTAATGGTGCCTTTCCAGACATGTAAGCTGCCCATGCCACAAGCGCTCATGCAACCCCATACCATCCGTGATGCAGGCTTCTGAACGGAGCATTGATAACAACTTGGGCTATCCTTGTCCTCTCTGGTCCGGATGACATGGCATCCAAGTGTTCCATAAAGAACTTCAAATTGTGACTCATCTGACCACAGAACTGTTTTCCATTTTGCCGCACTCCATTTTAGATGACCCCTGGCCCAGTGCAAACGTCTGAGCTTGTGGAGCTTGCTTAGAAATGGCTTCCTTTTGCACTGTAGAGTTTTGGCTGGCAATGGCGGATGGCACGGTGGACTGTGTTCACTGACAATGCTTTCTGGAAGTATTTCTGAGCCCATTCTGTTATTTCCTTGACAGTAGCATTCCTGTTTGAGGTGCAGTGACGTTTAAGTGCCCGGAGATCACGAGCATCCAGTAGAGATTTACGGCCTTGACCCTTACGCAAAGCGATTGTTCCAGATTATCTGAATCTTTTGATGATGTTATGCATGGTTGATGATGATAACTTAAAAGTCTTTGCTATTTTATGCTGGTAACACCATTCTGGTATTGCTGCACAATCTTTTTGCGCAACAATGGTGGAATTGGTGTTCCTCTTACCATCTTGGCTTCTGAGAGACACTGACACTTTGAGAAGCTCTATTTATACCCAGTCATGTTGTCAATTTACCTAATTAGTGTTAATTGGTCTTCCAGCTGTTCGTTATAAGCTCAATTTCCTTTTTCCACCCACTTATTGCTACTTGTCCCCACTTTTTAGGGATTTATTGACAATGTGAAATTTTGAATCAACATATTTTTTCTTTAAAATGTTACATTTACTCAGATTAAACTTTTGATCTATCATCTATGTTCCATTACCAATAAAATATTGACATTTGCCATCTCCACATCATTGCATTCAGTTTTTATTCACAATTTGTTTAGAGTCACAACTTTTTTTGAATATACTAGAAAACTGATTGTCCAGTTTTTAATGTTTTTAGTCAAAAATTAGGACATGCTTTCCTTTTGAGTTAATGTACAGTGTTTCCCCTACCATTATAGAAGCAGGGTGCTGCCCCACCACGTCAACAGAACTGAGCGCCCCGCCTACCAAAGTGAACTTGCCCCCCTCCCACTCCCACCCGGCACTGATATAGCACTAAGGTAGCAGTATGAAATACAGGCTCCCTAGCTAAAAAGTTAAAGATGCCTCTTCCCTCATGCTGAATGCACCCTCCCCCCACCCCTGCTCAAAAACTGTTGTATAAGATTTGCTCAAACATGTCTCCGTCCCTACCCATCAAGAAAAATCATGGATGAGATGAGCACCCCGCCATGGCAAGTTAACTAGGGGAAACACTGATGTATATTTAAATTTTTCAATTTGTACAAATCCTTTAAGGTTCTTTGTAGTCCACTATTGTCATCACTCTGTTAAATTCAAGTCTCTATTGCAAATCAGTCCGTAAGGCTCAGTGTGATTAACCTGTATAATTAAAGGTTGAATGAATTAATGAATTTGAATTTTAAAATGGAATTTTCTCAGATGAAATTCAATTAAGTGATGCTGAAGAGATGGAAAGTGAGAATGAATCAGATGACAATGATGAAGTACAAGTCCCAGTACAAGTCCCATCAGAAGAGTGCGAAGAAATGCCTGAGGAGACGCTTGACCAGCCTGTGGAAGCTGCAACAAACTCTACAACAACTGATGACATCCATGACAATAATGATGATGGTACGTTATTTCAACCCAAATTTCATACGTTCCCATGACAAAACTTTTTTAAACGAGTACCCTGATGCATGCTTAATAATCCAGTTAGAAAAATATTTAAAAAAAAGCTAAGTCTGGTCCTCTGGACATTCAAAAAATAAAACAAAACAACGAGGTTAAGTCCGGTCCTCTGGACGAATTATTCAGTAAATAAGAATAAGGACCTGACTTAACCTTGTAATTTTTTTGTACCTGGATTATTAAGCATGTATCAGGATTTTTTTTTAAACTTTTGTGTTATGTTTTCTAGAAGTGTCATCATCCAAAATGGATGAAGCTGTCCCTTCAACTAAAGGTAAGGCAGAGTTTAATGAGGAAGAGCATAAAGTCAAAATACTATACATAGAGATGGAAGACAAAAAAATCCAAAAACATATTTATATGCATGGCGGGGGTGGATGAGGTAGCTCGGTGGTCATTGCCATGGTCTCATAGTCCTGAGGTGGCAGGTTCAAGCCCAGGTTGCATCAAGTAGGACATCTGTTGTAAAACAATAGTCATTTGTTTCAATCTTTCCATTTTTTTCACAATTTTTAAAACTCAAAAGCTGCCAAGATACATGAGAACAAGTTGTTGACTACAATGATTATGAATGATAGTCAAAAAGTAAGTAAAATAAAGTCTACATTTATGTAAAATCCACATTTTAGTTAAAAAAAGTGAAACCTCATAATAGCCTATCAATGACCATCATCTACGATAGGCATTGATACATGAAGTTAACATTAGTTCTAAAATAACAGCCGTTTTAGAACTAATGTTGACTTCATGCATACTGTGGTGAACCTTGAAGAAGGTAGAAGCAGAAAGAAAACATGGATGAAAAGTCTTTAGTTGTTACTAATTTCTTTGTATTTTCCTTTTAAACTCTAAGATTTTCAGTCCGTCACATTGACACCATTTGGTCCAATGTATTTATGTATCATGGGTAAAACATGTAACAAAATAAAATGTTAATGTTGATTTTTATGATTTTCCCTCAGCCTGTAATCTGATAAATTCTTTGTCTAAAGTTCTGATGAATTTTGAGTTGCCCAACTACTAAATATACATTTTTTTGTTTCCTCCTTGTTTTCTAGCGAAAAACTCAAGCCCAGGACCAAGAAGAGTAACAAAGAGAACTTGGTCGAATGCTGAAGTGGCTGCTGTAATGCGTCATTTCAGAAGGCACATAAGTAAAGGAAAACTGGCCAGTAAGAATGAATGCAGCCACTGTAAGATGGTTGAGAGCCCTGTGTTGGATCAAAGAACAGTTCAAAATATAAGAGACTTTGTGAGAAACCGGGGAATAACTGAAATGAGACAAAAACGGAAACAAAACTTATAGATGTGTTACTGTATCTAAAAAAACAAGTCTGGTCCTCTGGACATTCCAAAACAAAACAAAAAAATAGAAATGTTTCGTCTTTCATCCGAAAGACTTCCTCCGTCTGAGATGCTGCATTCAGCTCTGTCTCATAAATAGCACCCTCTCACAGTGGATCAACCAGTTTGCAGGTCCTTCTTGATCATGTGAGCAGTTGGTTTTGGCTGTCATCAGCAAACTGGTTGATCCATTGTGAGAGGGTGCTATTTATGAGACTGAGCTGAATGCAGCACCTCGGACCGAGGAATGGTCAGAGATGGTGTCTAATAGTGGCTGGAGCACTATAAATCATGCCAAGTACAATAAGGCCATTAACATTATCATTCACTGAAGATTTTAAGCTTCTGCATCAGCATCTGAATAAATCAGGAGAAAATGCATTTAGCACCTTGAAAGATGATGCCAGCCCCCAGACTTATGCAGAACTTGTAAAAGTTACACTTGCACAGGTCATTGTGTTCAATTGTAGACGAGCAGGAGAGGTTTCAAAGATGCACCTACAAAGTTTTATGGAGCGTGACACCACCAAGCTCCATGAAGATGATGCCATGGGTTTGTCAACGGTTGAACAGAAGCTCTACAGCCATTTCACTCGGGTTGAAATCATTGGGAAAGAGGCTGAAAGGTTTTAGATATCCCTGTGATGGATTGGAGACTTGTGCAGGTGTCCCTGTGATGGACTGGTGACATGTCCAGATGTCCCTGTGATGGACTGGTGACATGTCCAGATGTCCCTGTGATAGACTGGAGACTTGTCCACGTGTCCCTGTGATGGACTGGTGACTTGTCCAGGTGTCCGTGTGATGGACTGGCGACTTGTCCATGTGTCCCTGTGATGGACTGGAGACCTGTCCAGGTGTCCCTGTGATGGACTGGTGACTTGTGTAGGTGTCCCTGTGATGGACTGGTGACTTGTCCACGTGTCCTTGTGACATACTGGAGACCTGTCCAGGTGTCCCTGTGATGGACTGGAGACTTTTCCATGTGTCCCTGTGATAGAATGGAGAGCTGTCCATGTGTCCCTGTGATGGACTGGAGACATTCACGTGTCCCTGTGATAGACTGGCTGGAGACTTGTCCATATGTCCTTGTGATGGACTGGAGACTTGTCCACGTGTCCCTGTGATGGACTGGAAACTTGTAAATGTGTCCCTGTGATGGACTAGAGACTTATCCACGTGTCCCTGTGATGGACTGGTGACTTGTAAATGTGTCCCTGTGATGGACTGGAGACTTGTCCACGTGTCCCTGTGATGGACTGGAGACTTGTCCATGTGTCCCTGTGATGGACTGGAGACCTGTCCAGGTGTCCCTGTGATGGACTGGAGACTTTTCCATGTGTCCCTGTGATAGACTGGAGAGCTGTCCATGTGTCCCTGTGATGGACTGGAGACATTCACGTGTCCCTGTGATAGACTGGCTGGAGACTTGTCCATATGTCCTTGTGATGGACTGAAGACTTGTCCACGTGTCCCTGTGATGGACTGGAAACTTGTAAATGTGTCCCTGTGATGGACTAGAGACTTATCCACGTGTCCCTGTGATGGACTGGTGACTTGTAAATGTGTCCCTGTGATGGACTGGAGACTTGTCCACGTGTCCCTGTGATGGACTGGAGACTTGTCCATGTGTCCCTGTGATGGACTGGAGACCTGTCCATGTGTCCTGTGATGGACTGGAGACGTTCACGTGTCCCTGTGATAGACTGGAGACTTGTCCATATGTCCTTGTGATGGACTGGAGACTTGTCCATATGTCCTTGTGATGGACTGGAGACTTGTCCATATGTCCTTGTGATGGACTGGAGACTTGTCCACATGTCCCTGTGATGGACTGGAGACTTGTCCATATGTCCTTGTGATGGACTGGAGACTTGTCCATATGTCCTTGTGATGGACTGGAGACTTGTCCACGTGTCCCTGTGATGGACTGGAGACTTGTCCATATGTCCTTGTGATGGACTGGAGACTTGTCCACGTGTCCCTGTGATGGACTGGAGACTTGTCCATGTATCCCTGTGATGGACTGGAGACCTGTCCATGTGTCCTATGATGGACTGGAGACGTTCACGTGTCCCTGTGATAGACTGGAGACTTGTCCATATGTCCCTGTGATGAACTGGAGACTTGTGCAGGTGTCCATGTGATGGACTGGAAACTTGTCCACGTGTCCCTGTGATGGACTAGAGACTTGTCCACGTGTCCCTGTGATGTACTGGTGGCTTGTCCAGCTGTCCCTGTGATGGACTGGAGACCTTTCCAGGTGTCCCTGTGATGGACTGGTGACTTGTCCACGTGTCCCTGTGATGGACTGGAGACTTGTCCTTGTGATTGTTGGATATGTGCACCGGCGACCCCCGTGACCCAAAATGGAAGAAACGGGTAAAGATAATGAATGGATGTAGCAAATGGGCAATGTTTAGGCTGATGGTCCTCCTTGATCATGTGAGCAACTGGTTTTGGCTGTCATCATAAAGTCTTTATTTATAAGACTGAGCTGAATACAGTATCTCAGACTAAGGAAGTCTTTCATCCGAAAGACTTCCTCAGTCTGAGATGCATTCAGCTCAGTCTTATAAATAAAGACTTCCTGATGACAGCCAAAACCAGTTGCTCACATGATCAATGAGGACCATCAGCCTAATCATGTGATCATATGAGCAGCTGGTTTTGGCTGTCATCAGCAAACTGTTTGATCCACTTTGAGAGGGTGCTATTTATGAGACTGAGCTGAATGTAGCACCTCAGACTGAGGAAGTCTTTATAAGACTGAGCTGAATACAGCATCTCAGACTGAGGAAGTCTTTCGTCGCTCGTAAGTCGGGGATCACCTGTACTTTACAGTGTGTTGTGATGAACCTTGTAAATAAAGTAAATTTTGTTTTAGAAATATGTTCAGGTTTATAATGTTAATGTTTTATAATATGTAAATATGTCATCTCAGAAGTCTTTCATCGCTCGTAAGTCGGGGATCACCTGTACTTTACATTGTGTTGTGATTAACCCTGCAGAAAAAGTAAAAATTTGTTTTAGAAATATGTAAATGTTGATATGTTTTATAATAATGTAAATATGTCACCAGAATTTAAGTTTTAATTTTTTTATTTGAAACATTTAAGTTTTATTTTATTTTAAACATTTGAAGATTTTGTTATTGAAGTTTTTTTAGTGAATGTAAATAAAGTATGTGCATAATTTGTTTAATAAAAGCAGTTCAAAAAATAGTTCTCCTAATGCAGTGTCCTGTCACATTTGTGTGTTTTATGTTAATTTTATGTTAAGTAGGCGGAGTTTAAATGAGACGTAATTGTCCCTTTAAAGACCCCATAATGCATGTTTGTCCTCATAAACCACATTTTTTGACGTCCTTGTAAACCACACTGGAGTCTGGGTGGTAAAACGTGCTGTGAAGCTCCTATCGGAAAGCTAAAGTGACCCAAATTTTTTTCAAAATTTTTAGAGTGCTCTGAGCTTGGTCCCAGGTCGCTAGGACCTCGGGAAGGGGTAGACCCCGTATTACACCTTCGGGCGGGTTTGGCGAAAAAGTCCGGCTAAACCACATTGACAAACCTGTGTGTGTGTGTGTGTGTGTGTGTGTGTGTGTGTGTGTGTGTGTGTGTGTGTGTGTGTGTGTGTGTGTGTGTGTGTGTGTGTGTGTGTGTGTGTGTGTGTGTTTGTGTGTGGGAGAGAGTATGTCTGTTACCAGTCACAGCCTGACACTACACAGGGAAAACCATGAGTCCACCCAGTTCATGTGTGAAATAAACAGTCTAAAAATAAGTGTGAAACATTTCAGGATTGGAAAGCCTGCGCTAACAATTGTCCTCAAACACTCTTTCTATGGTTGTTTCAAATTCTTGTTGAATAAAATATAATTCATTCCAGAGAAAGATAATGAAAACAGCTTATGTTGTTTTTTATCATGTTTTTTTTGTTTTTGTTTTTAAGAATATGTCAATCAAAGTATTTTAAACATAGTTTGTGCCTCTAAGAAAACTCATTTTTATAAATCTATTATAGGTTATGGAGAAACAGCTGAGGACATTAAAAGTGAGGCAGACTGCTTCAGCACATGACAGGTGCAGTGATGCCACAAGCTTAAACTGTGACAGTGCTCATGTAGGTAAGATAGGAAAGTGCAGAGTTGGCTCTTCTTATCTGAAACATGTCACTCTGTTCCAACACCAAGTCAAGTTCAGATTTAGCCATCACAGGTCTTTGACTTTGCAGTGCTTTTTATTTGACAGTTGTTGATTTGTTTTATTGTATTTTTTTGTACTTTGTCACAAACAGCCAAACAATTTGCTTCTAGGCTGATTTTGAAACCAAAACTGTTTGGTGCATTTTAATTTATCTTTTCATGTGTTTCTTGAGTGTTCCACAAAATACCCCACAAGATTTTCAGTAGAATAAGCAATAATAAATGTCCCCTTTTTATTATTATTTTTTTTATTATCTTAATGATATTCATTGTAATTTATAAATTAATAAACAAAAGTCAGGAGGCAAACAGCAATATATTACACATTTCTTTAAAATTATAAGCATTTCGAACACATCTGATGGGTTCCACCCAATGTTATTTTTCTCTCATCAGTTCTGTCAGGAACATTATCTCAAGCAAGATACAAAAAAAAATAAAATGTGCCTCATGTATTCAATACAGTAGTAAATTAAAACATGCACACTCATCATGAAGATTAATGTAATTACTTTAGGCTTTATTGATATATTTGAACTATTATTTTTCCAGCTTTGAATATTTATGCATCACACAACTATAACGAGTCATAAAAACGGCAGCTGGTGCACAAGTTTGAATTTACTGTGGCTTTTCTCCAATCCTCACAGGGTCAAATTCATACAACAATATCCATACAAACCCATTATTATTTACTTTGATTTTTAGCTTCTTTTGCTTTCAATACACACATTTTTCACCACTGTGATCAAAAAAGTATCCCTCCATCTTTTTTTACATTTCCTTTCTGGATCAGGGAGCTTGTCCCTATCTTCATCCATGACTGTGCATGAGGCAGAATGCACTTAGGACAGGTTACTAATCCATCACAGGGCCACATAGAGACAAACAACAAGATGATGTGGGTTTATTATCATTGCCTGTTGGACTCAAATGTGTCCAACTTTCAATCATGTGGGTTGTTAGTTTGAAGGAGGGTTAAAGAATTTAAAGGTAGCTATGGTTCCCTTTCAGTCTGGTTTCTCAGTGCAAAATACTTGTTATGGGAATTGCGCCCCGCGCGATTACCTGAAGGAATATACTCACGCCTTTACGGCTAGGGGCGTCACCGCCGCGCCAGAGGCCCCGCCCTCTGGGTACTTAAGCAGCTTGCGCCCCTCCATCTTTCTCTTTTTTGCCCTTCACCTCGCTTAAACCTGAACTACCTCTTCGCGGGACTTCTCTGTTGCTTCATCGCTCAACCAGAGGTGAGCTTGCTCCCTACACAGAGCGCACAGAGAATTATTCCTGCGTACTGCTGGACTAGCGAAAGCTAGTCCGGCACTTTTCTCTTAACCCCAAAGTATTTTCTTCTCCTCTCTCTACAGGTTGCTTCGCTCGACGGCGCTAACTACGCCACAAGAAAAAAGCTACCTCGCTAACTCCTAGCGAGCTAGCCAGCAAAAGTGATGCGACGGAGGAGACATTTCAAGAAAAAAGAAAAAAATATTCTGGAAGGACTCGCTCGCCTCATCTCGGACCTGCCTCCGGAGAAAGGAAAACGAAAGGCGAGACTTCCAAGGAAAACCAACGGGACGGCGAGTCCAACTTTGCGCGCCTGTCCCAGTGGATGCAGCTTTTCCCTCGCAGCAACGGACACAACGAGGCCTGGATATGCGCGACTTTTGCCCACACTGCAGCCTCATGATGGATGCAGTGCTGCAGCATCGGGTTGACCTCGTCGCCAAGGCCATGGGCTCTTCAGCGACACCAGCGGACGCGGACACCACAGAGCCCCTCACTCCCACGTCGGAGTTAGAGTACATGGCTCTACATGACAGCACACGTGTCGAATGGGGCGACAGCCCTGATGTGCTGGCTCCCATGGTGGACCTAACAGTCGAATTCGACACCCGGGGCATGATGAACGAGGACGAGATCTCGATTTCAGCCTCGGGCGAATTTTCAACGGAGGAGGCGGACGTGGAACTGGAGGATCAGGGTGAAGATCTCTCCCAGACCCCGGTACCTGTGCTCCCAGAAACTGACTTTTCCATCCCTGCTCTGTTCGACTTGTGCCACAGAGCAACGGACGCGTTGCACATCCCATGGCCTGAACCTCCGCCTCGCCAACAGGTCACGAGGCTGGTAGGAAACTATTTTTACTCGAAGCAGCAGGCCGCCACGAGGCAAAAGATGCCCGTGTTCCCGGACTTCCTCACAGAACTAACGCGCACCTGGACTCAACCACGAGCCCCTATGCTTCTCCCCCTCTCACAGTTCCTCGACGTGGATGGGATGGATGAAGTGGGAATAGCTAAGGTGCCTCAGATTGAGGACACACTAGCGTCTCACCTGGCTCCTAAATCATCAGGAACAAAACCAACTCTTCCCAGCAAGGCTTGTCGAGCCTCAGCGTCTCTACTCGAGAAATGCTACAGGGCTCAGGGACTCGCGGCACACGCCATGAACGCATCCGCGTTAATGCAGGCTTACCTGGCCGAAAAACTGCAACAGCTCCAAACAACAACGGACAAGCAGGTGGCTGCTGAATTGCTGGATGAAGCCGGCAGAGCAACAAACTTTGTGCTCCGTATGATGGGGACAGCTGCTGTTACATAGGGCAGGGGAATGGCGGAAGTGGTCATCACGATCCGCCACCTCTGGAAAACTCTGACGGATCTCCCAAAAGGACAGAAGGTGCCTTTTCTCCACCACCCGATAGAGCCGGTGGGATTGTTTGGTAAAGTTTTGGAGCGAATTCAGACCAAGCTGGACCAAAGACACAGACAGGTGGAAGCTCTCCGGGTGGGCATTCCCCAGAGAAGCTTCGCTCCCCCAAGGGAGTCTGTTGGAAGCAGACCTGTGCAGTCTCTGCACCACTCGGCAACCCGTGCCCCACCGCATAAGCGGCCAGCATTCGAGGAGGAACCTAGGCAAAGACCCTTGCAGGACCCACCTCGTACCGAGCATGCATGGAGCAAAAACAGGTTTGTCCCCCGCCAGGCGACCAAGCACAGGGCCTCCTCGGCGAATCGTGACAACAGACAGAAACATGCCTGATGAACCAGGTCCACGTTTCCACGTTACAGGATCACCCGCCCACGTGGTAACGGGAATGATCACTTCATGTCCAGACTTTGCTTGTAACATAGTACAAACACCTGGTTTATTAACATAATGCACAAATCATGCTTTCTCTGCTGTGAGTGACATAAAATCATGTACGTCATTGCACATAAGCCCAAATAAAGTTCATGAAACAGCTCCTCTCTGTTTTATTGTCTCTCAATTTATAAAACTACAACAACAACAACACACAATCTTCAGCAAAACAGGTATTTCTGGCCCACAAGCCGTCATAAAGAGAGAATGCCTTTTTCCCCCCTCTCTTTCACGGCCCATGGGGTATTAGCATAATTAATAAACCCCAGCAGAGTGCCTCTGCAATGAACAGACACAGAGGCGTCTGTGAACCCCTCCACACCTCTCAGGAAGACAGGTGGGGACGGTCACATGCTCAAGCCCTCGTTCCATTGTGAACTACTGGAGAGCCAATACACTAACCAAATGAACATGTGACATGTCCACACCTCAGAGAGGCAAGCTGACAGAGTCTGACAACGGGAGGGCTACATCAGACGCCCTCAGGCAGCCACAAACTTCACACCCTCACAACAGTGACTGTGTTCAGCCTGTTGTGGATGAAAACAAGTCAGAGCCGAATCAGATCTCTCTTCCTGTTTTCCAAGAGGGACTGAGCTCTTTATCATTAAATAATCTGAAGTCTGCCAAACCAAAAGGAACACCCCCACGCTCTCACGGTGCAGCCGCTCCTTTGTTATTAACGAGGGACACGCAATGCCTGAGCAGTACTCAGACAGCACGTCTCCTCCCGTTCTGTGCTGATCCAAAACTGCTTTCAAAAATAAGAAAGTTAATTCTCAATAGTCCAGGTATCAAATCCGCTCATTCTCAATCAGTTCATCTGGACAGTTTCTTTTTAGCAGAAACGTTTCACCCTCACTCCAGAGGGCTTCCTCAGTCAGAGGACCTGTTGCTTTCAAAAATAATTCCCCCAGAGGGTGATACTCGGACCTCGGTCGGTTTACCTGGTACCAGCGCTCCATTAAAGCCAAGGACCAGTAAACTGGACCATCCCAGGAAACGGATTGGAGTTAGGAGATCTGCTCGTTTACATAACTCGCAGCTTCACAGCTGGACTCCAAACTTGGAGGAGGAAAATAAATGTTCTGCTCCAAACCTGTCTAATAAGGTTGACAGGTTACATCGGCCCTCAATTAAAGGGGACCACAGATGCAAAATTCACTTTTTAATGTTTTTGTACTCAACTTTGGGTATTTACTTCATAAAAAAACAGTCCTAAGGCCAAAAAAATGCACCCAGTGGTTTATTTACTATAAGTATATTTATTTATCTTAGATAGAAACGGGCCGATTGCACTTCCTGCGGTTTGTTACGTCACAAACCGCAGCCACAACCCACAGCCACAACCCATCCCAACCTTTGTCCCGCCCCCGTCACCTAGCAACCCCTGGTAATGCTCCACCCACGCGGTTCCTGAGTTCATCTCAGCCTGCACACTAGGTGGCGGTATGCACCTAACAGTTGTTTGCGATCCGCCATAAATCAAATGGAGAAGAAGAAAAATAGTTCATCTCAGCAGAATGGCTCCTAAAGTTAAATGTTGCGTTGTTGGCTGCATTACACAACATGTGTTGATACACACTCTTCCAGTCTCAGAGAGCAGAGATGCGTGGCTTAATTTTATTTTTAATAGCAATGTTCAGGCGACATTACCGTAGAAGAATTACACTTCTTATACGATGAAGGACTACTTTCGTACAACTGCCGGTTTGGTTGAGTGGTTAGCGCGCTCGAACGCCACTCGGGAGACTTGGGTTCGCATCTTGTCCATGATCTTTTTTTTTTTCCCCCCTTTTTTTTTTAAACTCCTGGCGCAGATAATGGAGCACTAAGCAGATTTAAAATTGATAGTTTTCAGATGGGAACAGATGTGTGCATGTTTGTGTGAGTGTGTGTGTGTGTGTTTGTGTGTCGGGCCAGCACGCTCCTCGGAGAAACACAGATAAAAAGATAGCCCCGCTGTGAGTGTGTGTGTGTGCTTTGCTGCATCCAGCTCGCGCGCACAGGCAGAGGGTGGGAGAGTCAGAGGAGACATTACAGAGGAAGAATAAAAAATGACACGACAACTTGTACACTCTGATCTGTCGTGGTCCAGTTCAGCTCAGCTCAGCTCGGCTCTGTGTGGTAGTAACGTGACTTCCTCGTCTGCCTTTGGAGGGCGGAGTTAATGCAAGCAGAACTTTGAAGGGCGTGCCACGAGATCTCATTATCATAAACCGGTCGTTCAAAACGAAAGTTAAAAATGGCAGAATTAAAAAGGGTATAATTGATTATCTAAGAATTATTTTGTGTATTAAATTGAATAAACAGTGTCTGGTAACCCCAAAGAAATACCATAAAAATTTTAAAAACATATCTGTGGTCTCCTTTAACCCTGAGCAGGGTAACTTGGAAGCATATCAGTAAGGAGTCCTCCTTTTCAATCTGGTTGATCCCCAAGGGTTAACAGCCTTTGTGTCACCAGAAGGGGTAGGACAACCACTTAGGCCAGGAACTGCCAAAAGTCTCAGCTTGTTGCCTGAAAAGAACAGGTTGATGGTGTCAGGCTTGCCAGAAAATGTGGTATTGACCATACAAAATGCTTGTGCTGGATCAACACAATCTTTATACGCACAAAAGTGGCGTATTTTTGAAGCCTAGTGCTCAGAAAAAAATATTATTTCTTATGCATGCGACTTGGCTCAACTCTTGACTTTCCTTCAGGATTTACTGGAAAAAGGTCGTTCTATTCAACAATTAAAGTTTTCCTATCAGCGATTTCAACCTGTCACGAAGGCTGGGGACACGAGACACCTGGAGCACATCCAATCATAATAAGATTTATGAAGGGTGTCCTTCGGACTAAACCACCCAGCAGGACCCTGACCTCTGGTTGGGATCTTGGCCTGGTTCTGGGGACCTTCTGTGACCCTCCATTTGAGCCACTGAGCGAGGTTAAGATAGATTTACTATCTTATGAAACTGCTTTACTCCTGGCACTTTGCTCGGCGAAACACGTAGGTGACCTCCATGCATTGTCTGTGTATCCAATGTGTACCAGATTCGCCCCTGATGGGTCAAAGGTCACACTAAGGCCTAATCCTGCATACACTCCCAAGGTCTTGACTCTGAACCATAGGAGTCTAGACTTTGATCTCTCCTCCTTTCCACCTGCTCCTGTCCTCACTCAGGAACAGGAAAGGCTACAGGCTCTCTGTCCAGTGAGGGCTTTACGCACCTACATGCAGAGAACAGCCGAATGGAGGAAAACAAACCAACTGTTTGTCTGCTTTGCAGCACCTGCTACCGGGAGAGCCCTATCAAAACAACGCCTCTCACATTGGGTGACTGAGGCCATAAAAAGGGCCTACAGTAGCAAAGGTCAACAGGTACCCTCTGGAGTGCATGCTCACTCCACTAGGGGCTTGGCCACTTCCTGGTCATTATTTAAGGGTGTACCAGTCACAGACATCTGTGCTACTGCGAATTGGAGCTCATTAACTACTTTTGCAAAGCATTACAGTTTGGATGTTACTGCAGGTGACGTCACTCAGGCTATCCTTTCTAACACACAATAGAAGGTAATCTTGGGATGCCTGTTGGTCAAAGGCAGATGTTCACTCTAGCATGCATTTTACTGAACATTTCAAGGGCATGAATGGATTACGTTCCCATAGCAAGTATGTTGCACTGAGAGACCAGACTGAAAGGGAACTGAAAGTTATGCACCATAACTCATGTTCCCTGAAGGAAGGGAACGAGGTGCATCATAGCTGGCCTTTTTCAATGCTGAAAGCTCAGTGAAGTGCAACTTTGGAGAATGATGGAGGGGCGCAAGCTGCTTAAGTACCCAGAGGGCAAGGCCTCTGGTGCGGCAGTGACGCCCCTAGCCGTAAAGGCATGAGTATATTCCTTCAGATAATCTCGCGGGGGCGCAATTCCCATAGCAAGTATGTTGCACCTCGTTCCCTTCCTTCAGAGAACATGAGTTATGGTGCATAACTTTCAGATATTGAGGCTTGTATATTTTGTTTACCAATTACAATAAAAAAATCACTTCAACCATCGCATACATTATGCTAGGCACTCGCTGATATTTTATGTTGTAAAGAAATACAAATTCAAGCAATGAATACAAATAGAACCTAGTATGAACTGTTG
>JBBPBX010063242.1:0-20589 GCA_038048925.1 Garcialebias charrua | reverse complement strand
AATCCACACAACCAAATGCCATTGACGAAGCTATCATCCATAAATCTGGCAGAGCTCTCACTTGGTTCTGAACACACTAGATCCAGCTCAGACTTGCTTCTCGTTACAGGAGGTATTTTACAGACAAAATCAGCTGAAAATAGGAATATGGTGCAAGACCATGTGCAAACATTGATGGGTGGTGTTCACACCACTCCTGGCTCTGTGGGTGAACAAAGGGGAGGTGATGTGTTTCGTCCACCGTCCTCTGATGCTTCTTTCAGCGTGACATCTTTGGGGGCTTCATATGACTCCGTGCCACTGACCTGTCCTGGTCCAACTGCTTGTCCTGACCTCAGGCCTCCTGCCACAACTTTTGATAAGGTCACTGGCTGGCAGCGAGGAAATTCAGGTCGATTAAATAGAATTGCTGATAATGTTCATACATGCCTTGACGCAGTGCCTCCTGCTCAATTCATGTTACCTCTCGTTTCTTCCACCACAGCTGAGGGAGTCCGCAAACAGACTTACACGCCTTTTAGTTTGCAGGATACTGAGTTGATCCGTCAGCGTTTGCCTGATATCCAGAAAGGAGGTTCGGCTTGGATCCGCGCTTTTCTGGAGGCATGCGCCGGAATTGTGCCATGTCTGGGTGATTGGAGGAGGGTTTTCACAGCATGCACGTCGTTTGGTAGTTTGACTGAAATAGAACAGGCTGCTGGGACTAAATTGGACCCAGACAGTGACACACTGCACGACCACGTTCAAATTTTATGGCCAATTATACGAGAGAAATATCCGACGTCTATGAAATCTTCAGACTTGTGTGAGATTCCTCCGGCTGTTACAGAACGGGGCACGACCTACTTATCTAGAGTTAAGCTCTTGTGGGAAAATAGAACTGGAAATGATCCAACGATTGATCCTACGACTCAACTGTTGTTCAGAGGTGCTGTAGAGAGCTCTCTGTCTGATGATGTTAAGAAGAGCTTGGCGTCTGTTGTTGGCCTGACAAAGATGGATTATGATTTATGGGCAGCCCACATTGTTCATTTTATTGATCAATCTTTTGATAAGAGGGAGTCTGATGACAGGGAATTAAAATCCCTTGAAACTCAATTAGCTAAGGCCCAATTAAAAGACATACGTGACAAACTTAATTTCACAAAGGTGAATGCAATTCAGATGCCCCAGGTTCAGGGTCCTCCTACATCATCTGATAATTCATATCAACAGAGACCTCTGGGCCCATCCACATCCTGGCGCAGGGGTCGGTACAAACGTCCGAGGGGCAACCCTCGACCCACGGACAGGTGCCACCGGTGTGACGGGGTGGGACATTGGCATTTTCAATGTCCGACCAAACAGGATTTATCGAGACAGGAGGTGACACCAGCTCGTTATCCACATGACGTATATACACCACCACCAGATAATACTCCACATGGTCCTATGCCGGGAGCCAATAATCAGGCCCCAGGCCAATATCCTATCCAATAGGGGTGCCCTGGTCCGGCAGTAGGTGGCGTCTTGTATTTGGAGCCTTTTTGGTATCGTTAACCATTAACGGCCGAAATCACATGTGTATGGTTGATACAGGCGCCAGGTATTCGTCAGTTAACACGTCACTCCCACGATCAAGCCAGAGGAGTGGCCGCTCTCGTGTGGAATAATCTGCGCTTTGAACACTCCTTCCTGATTTCTGACATATGTCCAGTGAACTTTATTGGACGAGACATTCTGTGTGATCAGAACGTGACTTTGATGATGAGTCCTGACAACGTCCAGCTGAGTTTTCCTGATGGAACTGTTCAGTACTGTGCTACAGTGAAAAGCTCCATTCATCAGATGCTCCAGGTTGAAGGGACTTCTGCTGAGTCTGGTCCAGCCGAATTTCAAGCTGAAGTTTGGTGGGGAGCAGTTCCTGACTTTACAACTACGCTCTTGTACGACACACTGCAGAGCTGGAACGCCTGGATTAATGTCATAAGATCTTATGACACGCCTCCTGATGTGGCACATTGCACGCTGAACTATGACCTTTGTGGTGATGGGGACTACGATGTGCTCTGGACAGGACTGCTTGAACATTGTCAAGAGACTGGTGAATTTCCAGTGGCTTAAATCATGGACATTTATGTGGCCCCGGAGGGAGTGGTGGCAGGTGTGAAGTTGCCTGCAACGTTACTGCAACTGTATATGCTTGGCGATGTATCAGCTCCACATGTGTCATTGATGGTTGTATCTGGTGCCGATGCGAAGAATTTAGGTCCTGTGATGAGACGCTGTCTGGCTGTAAGGGAATGGGTGCCTACACAAAATCCACACTTACACTATTCTCCAGAAACTGATACTTACAGGATCACACACAGATCATTCACATTATTGTTACCTGAGAAACATTCTCTGCCTAGATCACATGGCGGAGAAAACACAGACCATGTTGATACGGACAAACTGTTAGCCAGTTTGCCTGATACACTTTGGGCCAGGAGTTCTACAGATGTGGGCCTGCTGAGTATCAACCCTGTATCGATCGTCCTGAAGCCAGGCACGATTCCAATCTATAAACATCAATATCGTGTCAATATCTACCTCCTCATGATTCTACTTTTGATCTTAGCTG
The DNA here is from genome assembly GCA_038048925.1 of Garcialebias charrua. Taxonomy (NCBI): domain Eukaryota; kingdom Metazoa; phylum Chordata; class Actinopteri; order Cyprinodontiformes; family Rivulidae; genus Garcialebias; species Garcialebias charrua. The sequence continues at coordinate 17,984 of JBBPBX010063242.1, read as the reverse complement.
ATATTGTTATTGATTTTAATTGTTTTATTATTTGTTTTATTGTCGTTTAATTCTGTTGCTCCTTGTAGCACTTTGAGATTTTCATTAATGAAAAGTGCGTTATAAATTGAATTCATTATTATTATTATTATTATCGACTCCGACAGGAGCAGATTGACGGTATAGAGCAAACTATTAAGGGTTTGCTGGAAGCTGGTGTGTTGCAGCCTACTGTTTCGAGCTGGAACACACCTCTACACCCGGTACCAAAAGCTGATAAATCTCATTACCGTTTAGTTCATGATTTGAGGCCTATAAATAAGGTTGTTGTTCCATCTAATTATGGTACTCCAAATCCTTATGTTATGATGAATGCTATTCAGCCAGAACACAAGTTTTTTACTTGTATTGACCTGGCGAACGCGTTCTTTTGTGTGCCTCTGGACGCTGGATCAAGGGATCTGTTTGCATTTACCTTTAAGGGGAAACAATTCACGTACAGTAGATTACCTCAGGATTTCGTGGATTCGCCCTCTTTGTTCAATAATGTATTAAAGCAAGTCCTTGCTGATTTGCCTTTGCCACCGGGAGTGGTTTTAATCCAATACGTCGATGATATTCTGATAGCAGCTCCGACTTCAGAAGCTATTATGCTGGCATCTGAAGCTTGTGCTTCGACATCTAGCCCAGTGTGGTTTTAAAGTGTCAAAACACAAATTACAGGTGGGTCGTTCAAAAGTTCAGTTTTTGGGTAGGCTCATCTCTGGCTCTGGCCTGCAACTGACGCCATCTCAGAAAAGCTCCATTTTAAATCATTCTAAACCAGCAAATGTTAGGATGATGTTAAAATTTTTGGGGCTGATCAATTACAGTAAGAACTTTGTTCCTGGTTTCAGCCGTGAGATGACTCCTTTGCGGAACCTCATTTCGGCTGTGGGATATAAAAATTTTGTGTCCCCACTGCAGTGGACGGAGGAAGCTGACAGGGCATTTGTGGAGATTGAACTAGCTTTGTTTGATGCGTGCTCTCTGCAGTGTCCAGATTACTCCTGGCCATTTCACTTGGTAGTGGATGAAAAAGACGGATTTGTGAATGCCGTCTTGTTTCAAAGAGGGAAGTTGACTGAGAGACTACACGTTTTGATGTATGAAAGTGCACAATAAGATCAAATTCTGACCCTTCTCAATGTATTGTACAGCAGGTACGAGACGACTTGGCTGAGCTGAGCGCGTCTGAGGGGCTGGGCGCATCTTAAGGACTGGGTGTGTCTGAGGAGCTGGGAGTTACATCTGTACAGAGTGACACTGCATCTCGACCAGTTCCAGGGCCTGATACAACTTGAGGAAAAACTCAAAACAGACTTAAAATAACATTACATAAAAAGGGGACGTTGTTTGTTGTACATAGTTGTTACAGGAAGAATGAATTTCCTAGCGGTGAGGTTAGGTGTGGTAACCACTTTTGGAATATTGTTTACAGGTCTCACTCTGTGGGTTGCAACGACAGCTAAGACAGGCTCCCCTGAAGTTGTTCACGACAATGTCAACAGATCTTGTGATGAGGACCCTAACTTCTTGCTCAGAAGAGGGGAAGGTGGAGAGTTTGCTGGCATGATGCAGAGAAGGAAGGTAAATGTTTTCTTTGTCCTGGAGACCGAGTGGAAGGGCAGCAAGGCTCACGGTGTTGGAGCAGGATTAAAGCTCTCTTACTTTGGTGTGGATAGTGGAGAAGATGGAGTAGAGGTTGTGTTGAAGGAGGTGTTGACATAGGATGTCGTGGTGGTGTGACATGTGTCTAGTGGGGGATGTGTCTTATGGTTGAAGTATTACGTCTGATGCTAGGTAGTTGGGTTCGGATGTTTTGAGTTTTTATTTTTTCTTTCTGGTAGTATTTCCACCTGCAGTACGGATGACGTTTGTGTTATGAGCATTTCCATTATTTTATTTGTAACAGGATGCTTTTTGTTTACCTCCTGTTTTAAAAAAAAAAGGGGATGGGAGATAACAAATATACTGTATAGTTAAACACACCATTTCAAATAACTAATTAGATCAACGTTTTAACTCTTCATACAGTGATGAGAGCTGAAAACAGTTATACATTTGATAAAGTTATAAAAGATCATTTTAATAAGTGCCTAAAAGCAGGTTGTTGGATAGTAGTTGCTCAACAAGATTCTGAATGTTTGGGGTAATTTATACAGATTTAGTGCTGACTTTTTCTTATTTTTCATTACAGGTCAAATCTGGACTGCTGATGATCTGTCAGCCCTGTGACAGAACGTGTAAGATAAAATTGTGAATAATTTATATTTGAAAAGGGGAAATGCACTTTACAATGTTTCCACAGCTGTGATGGACAAACAGAGGAACCTTACCATAACTGGGTTTACATTCCTCCCCTTTTTCAGCGGATTAATTAATGTTGAATGAATGTTTAATGTTGCAGTGTGAACAATGAAGGGAAGATCTATTTCCCTGCACCATTTTTTATCCTACAGGTAAAGGTGTGGAACATGCAGCAGAGCAGAACTAATCACATTAACTAACCAACTAATATTAAATGCCAAGGATTTCTCAATATTTGTTGAAACCTCTCAATTGTTGTTTACACCGTATGTTGAAGTTACATATGATTATTCTTACGCCTGTGAAGAATGAATGTGAGGATGAGTCAGACAGAATGTGAATGTCTCAGACAGATTAATGAGAATATATATGTTTGTGCCTTGTGAATGTGCAGTTCAATAGTTGTGCGTTCATAGATTTTTGTAAAAATTATAGGGTTTTCACTACTTTTCCATATATATAATTTAGTTTTATCAATTTTGATTCTTAGAGAATATAATTAGCTGCACCTTAGTTAAGGGGTATCAGAGCAGCCTAGCAGTGGATTCTACTGATAGGAAGTTGTTTGTGATAAACATTTTGGTACAGAAGATAATATATATATACAGTATATGGATGTGAATAAGATAATTGAGTTTAACAGGTTATGGAAGGATTTTTGTGTTTTCTGTTCTGATCAGTTTAATCATAGGTTTAGTGTTAATTTTCTGAATGTGGTCTTAGCCCTTATCGCAGACATCTCTGAATAAGAGCAGTTGAGCTTTTTCTCAGATATCAGACTAGTCAACAGAGTAGTGTAGGGTTTTTCTCCTCACAGGTGTCTATGATGATGAAGATGAGATGGCCTGACTTGGCTAAAGCATAGTTTAGATTCTTTGCTAAGGTTAACACATACCAGAAATGCACACACTGGAGCAGAGTATATGCAATGTTTTGAAGTTGTTAAGAGTTGATAAATCAAATTTTGGGAAATTTAAGGGTTTTTGAGACAGTATTGAATTTATAAGGTCAAATTAAAGTCCAGTTGTTTTTTATTGAACGCCTTTTTAAAGGTATTGAATTTAACTTCATTATTCCTGCATATACCCTGTTGAGGCGTGATGTTTGATAGGAGGGACAGTCCGCTTCATTTTATTGTTTATTTTTTATTTTTTATTTGTTTTATGGTTTCATTTTTACATTTATTTTCGTTTGTTTTGTTTATTTCTTATTACATTTATTTGTTGTTTTGTTTATTTCTTATTACATTTATTTGTTGTTTTGTTTGTTTTGTTTATTTCTTATTACATTTATTTGAAGTTTTATTTTATTTTGTTCTTTGTTTTTGGTTGATTTCTTTGCTTTTTGTTACATTTATTTTTTAGATTGTTAGTTTTGTTTTACGTTTCCAGCATATAAGCTCTGACGGTTACCATATATTTTCTTACGTAGTTTTGTTACCAATTAGTTTTGATGCTTATTTTTATATAAGGGTTTATATTCTGGGTGGGTAACTTAGATGTAATATTGTTGTGGGTGGGAATGTTAGCGATTTCCATTGTGTATCCAGTTTTTAATTGCATACGCACATAGTACATATAGGGTTTTTGTTGACATGATGTTTGTCATGTCAAAAGGGGAATTGAAATATATGTATATCAGTATTACACCTGAAGCACACATATTATGCGTTATGATTTATGTTCACTTAATTCCACCATATAATGTGAAAATATATTCAAGATGGAACCTTTATTTACGGGTTTTATTTCCAATAGGGAAGAGTTTTTCAGTTACACGCCTGCATAATACAACAGACACAACACTGGATGATTGACATACAGAGCTGGTAGCTTGTTGGCTGAGAGGCGGATCACTCACAGAGTAGAAAAGTTCTAGGGCGGTTCCAAGGCGGTTCGGTTCCAGGATTGGTCCCACGAGGCGATGACGTCATCTAGAGGTATAAAACCGTGGTCCGCCTTCGAAGATGTGTGTGTGTGGACTTGTGCTCGGTGAGAGGTCTGTTGGTCGCTGTAAGGTTTATTCTTATAATGTACAATAAACCTGCCTAAAACTTGCACATTCGTTTCAGAGCTTCCCTTCAACTTTTGAACCGCAACACACCAGAACGTAATGACGTTGCTAACGTCACACTGGTTCCTAAAACTTTAAGCGTTCCAAACAAATTAACTCTGAAATATTGAGCCCTCTTCAATTAAAGTGGCATAAATCTCAACTGAGCTCAAAACTTTATAGTTCGGTCAACTCCTTAATGACATTTGACTGTTGTGAACTTATTAGTTATGAGCTTGTACAGCTGTTTGGTAATACAGTGTATATGAACAGTATTTCGGTAACATTAATGTTTTTGTGGACTTTATTTGTTACAGAAAACATTTCACCCTCGGGCTTTTTCAATTCAAAGGAGATAAAGCCCTTTGGCTAGAAGGTGAAACGTTTTCTGTAACAAATAAAGTCAAGTTGTTTTTGTATTGAACGCTTGTTCTGATTTTATCATGTCCTGGATGACACTCAGCATATATTTTTTTGCAGGTAAAGTCAGTCCTCATGAACAGATGTGTTAAAGCGCCATCTACTGGTAGGTGAAATACCATACTGTATTTCTCTCAGTAGAACTTACACATAATGTACTGTACATGTACTGTATTTTTATTTTTACAGCAGCTCAAAGCGGAGTCTATTCCAGTCTTTTGGGCCAGCAACAGAAAATGACCGGTCTCCCCATTGTTTGTACCTTGAGCGAGGCACCTCCAGCAGGTGTTGACCGGGAGCAGAGGTGGGTAGAGTATTCAAAATTAGTACTAAAGCAAAAGTATTGTTACTTGAACCAAATATTACTCAAGTAAAAGTAGGCATCCAAAAATGGACACACTATTTTTTCTTTAAATCACCTGTGTAGGAGTCCAACGCCTCCACAGAAGATCCCTCGTGTTCAGGACACCAAACTTGGAAGATGGGCATTCCCATTGCCTCAGGATGGTAAGTACCGGTATTGATCAGTTAGCAGTGAGACACTTGAAAAAAATTATTAACCAGCTACCTTGCTGTTGGAGAGATAACTATTTTAATCAAGAAATGTGTGTTTTTGTTTTGTTTTTTCCATCAGTGTTTCAGCGAAAAGTATTCAACTTCTTGAGCTCCACGATTGCCTAAAACATTAAGAGGATGGAGGATTTTGCGAGAGAGGAGCGCCTCTGACTCCAAAACATTTGCTGAGCTTCAGAACAAAGTCCATCGCAGAGTGCCCAGTGAGAAATGCAACCTGAGGCAGCCTTGAGCACCTTCTTCTTCTGGCTTTTCCCTTTTCAGGGGTCACCACAGCGAGTCATCCTCCTCCACCTCACTCTGTCCTCTGCATCCTCTGTCCTCACTCCAACTACCTTCATGTCCTCTCTAACTGCATCCATATATCTCCTCTTCTTCTCCTCTTTGTGTGTGTGTGTGTGTGTGTGTGTGTGTGTGTGTGGGGGGGGGTGTTAATAAAAAAATAAATAATTAAAGTCATGGTCAGTTTTTTTATGTCTGATGTTTGCATTACCGTAGTTGTTCTGAAGATACAAACCAGTGTGTATTTACTAGACTGCTTTTTGGTCCAGCTTGTGATTTGTACATCATGATGTTGGTACATAAATCAAAATTAAAGACTAATGTTGATGTAGAAAACTGGGTGATGTTAAAATGTAAAGATGTTAGAAGCCAACTATTTGTATTGCAGATTTAAAACAAATGTAGTTATATAAAGTGCTTCACATATTAAAAATAAATGGAGGGTTAGGGTAAAAAAAACAACTACCAGTAACCATTGGTGTTATTTTACATGGTCTACCTACATGCAAAACCTGTATTTTCAGGCAGAGTATGTCATATTCCCAAATATGCATGAATTTGCATAAATGAAAAATCCTTAAATATCCGACTGACATCTTCAACGTGATACGCCAAAGATCTGCTGGAACTCTGAGGAATCGCATACCTCCAGGTACTTCACAGATAAAAATCCTTAAATATCCGACTGACATCTTCAACGTGATACGCCAAAGATCTGCTGGAACTCTGAGGAATCGCATACCTCCAGGTACTTCACAGATAAAAATCCTTAAATATCCGACTGACATCTTCAACGTGATCCGTCAAAGATCTGCTGGAACTCTGAGGGATCGCATACCTCCAGGTACTTCACAGATAAAAATCCTTAAATATCCGACTGACATCTTCAACGTGATCCGTCAAAGATCTGCTGGAACTCTGAGGGATCGCATACCTCCAGGTACTTCACAGATAAAAATCCTTAAATATCCGACTGACATCTTCAACGTGATCCGTCAAAGATCTGCTGGAACTCTGAGGGATCGCATACCTCCAGGTACTTCACAGATAAAAATCCTTAAATATACGACTGACATCTTCAACGTGATCCGTCAAAGATCTGCTGGAACTCTGAGGGATCGCATACCTCCAGGTACTTCACAGATAAAAATCCTTAAATATCCGACTGACATCTGCAACGTGATACGCCAAAGATCTGCTGGAACTCTGAGGAATCGCATACCTGCAGATTCTTCACAGATAAAAATCCGAAAATACCCGACTGACATCTGTCACGTATACGTAAATATAAACCAATCATACGTCAAATATGCGGCAAGTATCCGAAGAGATGCAAGCAGTAATCCCGAGGGATAACAGAGCCACATATTTCTGGATCTGCAGCAGATAAAGTATCCGGATTTTGGGATTTTTTAAGGATCGCATCCGTTCGTATCCGGAAATATCCGAAACTAGGATGCGATACGGAAATTCCCGGAAATTGTCTGTATATGTGAAGGATGCGGAGATATACCACATCTGATACTCCCATATATCTATGGTTTTTGTGCAGTGACTTCTATTTCCTTGGCTTGGATTTTGACCCAGGTATCATCCACATATATGAACCAATGGCTTGGTGTTGTTCCCTCAAAGGAGTTTAGTGCTCTCTGTTCCACATCCTCCATGTAGAGATTGGCAACAATAGGTGACACTGGAGATCCAATTGCACAACCATGCTTCTGTCTGTAAAAACTGTCATTATACTTGAAATAAATGGTGGAAATAGAGAGGTCCAACAGGGTGCAGATCTGGTCTGGGGTGAAGTTGGTCCTCTTGTTTAAGTCTTTGTCTTGTAGGAGTTGTTTTTTGACTGTTTCTACAGCATCAGGAATGGATATACAGTACAAGTGAAAAGTGAAATATTGTGACATATGATACACTGGCTTCTCCTGGGGCTAGCTTCAAATTTTGAACTTTGTGGGCAAAATCAATGGAATTCTTTATGTGATGAGGTGTGTTTCCAACAATAGAGGCTAAAATACTAGCAAGATGTTTTGCAATATTGTATGTCAGAGTTTATGCTGCTGGTGATGGGTCTGAGTGTTGTTCCTTCTTTGTGTATTTTGGTAAGTCCATACAGACAGGTAGTGGCTTCTACTGGGTACAATCTATAGTACAATGATCAATTGATTGTTTTCTTCTTTTCAGGTTTATGCAAGTAATACATGGCTTTCGTTTTTTAGGTTAGTGACACATCTGGGTTTACCATCTGACTTTTATTTTTCTGATACTTTAAAATGAGACTGAGTCCCACTCATCCCCTAAAACAGGGGTGCTCACACTTTTTCATCATGCAAGCTACTTATGAAACAACCAAGTGAAAATGATCTACCCACTACAAAAATGCAAAACATATAATTATCTTCAAATGTATTAAGGATTGTTTTTATGTACAGTACAATGTATGTTGATGTACCTTGTATAACTGAATAAGCATCTTCCTGAAAAGGATAGCACATGAATGTAATAATAATAATGAATTTAATTTGTAACGCACTTAGCAACTGGCTCAAGCAAAGAAAAGTCTTGAAAGTGTTTGTCAAACTCTGACAGACAATCGTTCATCTGCTCCATGTTACGTGCACTGTCAAGTTGATCAAGGGCCTTCCCTTGTGTTTCCAGCTCTGACGCCAGGTTTTGGAAATTTGCCAAATCATGTCGCTGCAGCTTTGAGGTTAAATGTTGCATCTTTTGTTTGAAAGCGTTAACTGAGCTAATCATATTGGTCACTGTTTTGTCTTTTTTCCTTGCAGCTCTAGATTAAGGTCATTCAACAAGTTTGCCAGATCAATTCAAAATGCCAAGTCCAACAGCCATTGACCATCATTTAGTTGCTTGTATTCTGCATGTCCAAATACACAGAAAAACTCTTTAATCTCCGAACACAGTTCTTGAAATCTTTGGAAGAATTTTCCATGACTAAGCCATCTCACATCAGTGTGTAGCAACAACTCAGAGTGGTCGCAGTCAGCCTTCTCCAGATGTGCACGGAATAACTGTCTTTGACGAGATCTGGCTTGAATAGAACAGGCGATCTTCGTTGCCACGTCCATGAGCTCTTTCATGTTCAGCATTTTAGCGCATAACGCTTGTTGGTGGATTATACAATGGTAATTCAAGAAGTCTAGGAACGCATCATCCTGCACTTGGCAATAAATCCATTCACACGCCCAACCATTGCAGGTGCTCCATCTGTGGTGATAGATACCAAGTTGTACACTGGGAGCTGAGTTTTCTCAATAAAGTTTTTAAACATCTGAAATATGTCCTGTCCTCGCATCTGTTCTTTCATGGGAAGTATTGTCAATAGCTCCTCTTTTGCAGTGAGATCACTAAACACCATACGAATGAAGATGCACATCTGATTCTGGACTGTGTCACACATCTGTAGATTCGTCCAACTGCAGGGAGAAATACTCACAATCTTCGATGTCCTTCCACATTTGCTCGGTTAAATCCTCAGCCACGGCTTCACAGCGCTGTGTAACTGTATGTCTTGACAGCTGCAGACCTTTGACTGAAGATAATATCTCTGCCTCATTTTTAAAGTCTCAGAACAATGAGTCAGCTGCTTCAACGAATGCTTATTTTACCATCTCTCCATCTTGGAAGGACTTATTGTTTTTAACGATGGCGTGACTCACTCGGAATGATGCTTTGGTGGCGGCTTTCGCTTTTGAAGTTTGGTGAGTGAAAAATTATTGCTGTCCGGACAACTGGGATGTTAGTTCCTCCACTTTTCTCTTTCTCAGCTGGCTTTTTGACGGGAAGTCGATGTTGTATTTTCCATGAACAGTCCAAAAATGCCGCTCCACATTTCCCTTCTTTGGTATTGCAATGGTAGACTGGTAGATGAGGCAAACACACTTCGAAAATGACATCGTGAAAAAAAGTCCACCTCCCATTCCGTATGAAAGTGATACGTTTTTGCCTTCTTACTTGGTCTAGCTTTCTCACTCATTTTGATCACCATATGTTTTAGCAAGGGCTTAAAATCTGAGGTAATTCGCTGATTAGTTTGTAAGTTTTGTTGCGCTTAGCACTGTTGTTTTTACGCATGAGCGGTGATCTAAAGCTAAAGATTCAGTTGTCATCTGAATGGTTGTCCTGTATGTCAATCAAGTGGCGGGATGTTTGATAGGCTGACAAATATATATTTTTAATGTCACATTACGATCGACCAGTACTACCTCAGCGATCGACCAGTAGATCGCGATCTACGTAATGAGCACCTTGCCCTAAAACATTCTGTTTTTTAGCTTTCTACAATTCCCTAAGTTTAGACAATGCCATAAAAAGACAATTACTGTGTACTACCTTTTAAACCTGCCAAAATGAACTTGTTAGTCTGAAAGAACCTTCCATGGACCCGTAAAACCTGACCTGAGTTGAAACAGATCTGGGATGGTGTTTCGGTATCACTTCATGCCAGGAAGGGAGTTCTTTCCCATAGTCAATGTAGTGTAGTTAATGTTACTGTGTTATCGCGAGATTAGTCAGACCAGGGGAGATAAGAGAAGACGGACATGGTGGCTAGAGTAACGTTGGAAGACGTGTTAATAAACAAGCATAAGGCAAAATAAATGACTGCTTCTTTAAACAACACAACATTTGGCGATAAGGAGAACGTTTGTCAAGAACCCAGAGGCAAAGAAGGACAACTGAGAGAGAGCCATGTCGGATAATGATCAGCAAGCTGCTGCCGGAGCTGCACCTGCACCCAGTTATGCTCAACTGGTCCCGTCGGTTCTACTGAACCTTGGACCGTTGGATTCATTCACGGAGTATAAACTGTGGAAGGACTCTTACAGCTTCTTTGAAGTTGCAAGTGGGACTATTCATGCACAGGACTTGGTGAGGAGAGCCATTCTGCTGCACTGTATAGGAGCGCCTACACAGAGGATTTTTGCCAATTTATCAGGAGAAAAATGTACACATGCTCAGGCTGTTGCCGCGCTAGACACATATTTTACTCCGCAGAGAAATATAGTCCTAGAGAGACACAAGTTCAGACAGAGGGCTCAGTGCCCTAAAGAGTCAGTGGATGCTTTTGTTAATACCTTAAGAGAACTGGCAAAATCATGTGACTTTAGCACGCTGGAGAACGGCATGATACAAGATCAGATAGTAGAGAAATGTGTCATGAAAAAGCTGCATGATACACTGTTGCAGGAGGATGGGCTAAGTTTCGACACAGCACTGTCAACAGCAAGAGCTTTTGAAGTAGCGCATGCAGAAGCCAAATTTTTCACAGAGGGTACCGGTCACAGAGTAAAGGGCAACCAAGTTTATTTCACTAAGAAAGGCATGTGCGCAGCTCGAGACCGTAAAACAAGAACGAGTGAACGGAGAAGCAGCCAAGAGCAAGCCAACAGCGACACCCAGTGTTATAGATGTGGAAAGGACACTCACACTGCAGATGAATGTGGAGCCAAGACAGCAACATGCCTCTTTTGTTGGAAAACAGGACATTATGCACACATGTGTTTCAAGAAGAAAAATAAAGTACAAACAGAAATGAGGAGTGATAAATTTACAGAAAAAAAAAAGATGAAAGCAGGTAAACCAGTGAGAGCAGTAGTACAGGATACTTCAGATTCAGATGAGTTTATCCATGCTGTGGACCCTGAAGGTACTGAAACAATCAACGTAAATGGACAATGGCTGAAAATGGTCATAGATACAGGAAGTGGAAGAAACTTCATAGGAGAAGATTTATATAAAAGAACAATTTCTGCTAAAACTAAACTAAAATCAACCAAGAAGAGGTTTTATGCCTACGCACAAACTACTCCACTTAAATGTCTGGGTTATTTTGAAGCAGAAATGAGGTGGAAAGACAACGTTATTAAAGATATCATATTTGTGATAGAAGGAAATGTAGAAGCACTGCTAGGCAGAAAAACAAGCTTTGCATTAAATATACTTAACACAGGAGAAAAAGTAAACACAGTAGAGCAAATAGACATGTTTGACAAGCTTGTTAAAGAGTACCCAGTAGTATTTAAATGACTTGGACAGATTAAAGGTTACAGGCATAAGGTTACAGTCGATGAAAAAGTCCCGCCTGTAGCACAAGGTTTACGGAGAGTCTCTTGTCCCATGTTAGAAGCTGTAAACCAGGAGCTAGATACAGTAAGATGCTTGAACAAGGTATTACAGAGGAGGTAAATGAAGGATCAGAATGGGTTTCTAATATCCTTATTGTACCCAAGAAAGATACAAAAGAAGTGAGGCTATGCATAGACCTTAGGGAGGTGAATAGAGCAGTGATCAGCGAAAGACACCCAGTACCAACAGTAGACAGCATCTTACAAGCAGTGCAGGGAGCAAAAGTGTTTGCTAAGCTAGATACACGGAAGGGATTTTGGCAGTGTGATTTAGCCACAGAGTCCAGACACCTGACAACATTCATCACACATAGAGGGTGCTACCGCTTAAGAAAAGTTCCCTTCGGTTTGTCGAGTGCACCAGAAGCCTACGAGAAGGCTATGGACTCTATGTTATGGGGGCCGAGATGGTGTAGAGGTAGGGCAGCCGGCTCAGCACCGGAAGGTCTCGGGTTCTATCCCCGGTCACGGCATACCTCGTTGTGTCCCTGGGCAAGACACTTAACCCAGAGTTGCTCCCGGTAGGGCTGATTGGCGCCTTGCATGGCAGTCTACCGCTACCGGTGTATGAATGTGTGTATGAATAGGTGGATGGTTGGTACTGTGAAGCGCTTTGGGGCCCCTCAAAGGGGTCTGGAAAGCGCTATATAAGTAAGTTCCATTTACCATTTTACCATTTATGTGGAATGCCTGGTACCGTTTGCTACATGGATGATGTAGTAGTCTCTGGAGAGGATGAAGAACAACTTGAACAGAGTGAGAAAAGTCTTTCAGAGATTTGTGAACAGATGTCTAACCCTTAACAGAGACATGTGCATTTTGGGGTTGCAAGATATTGAGATACTCGGACTACAATCATAAAATAGAACATATCGTCGGAAAGTCCAACATAGCGGATTCCCTTTCACGACTTCCTTTACCAGAGACAGAGAACAATGAGAATGTGGAAACGTATGTGGACAGAGTACTAACAGTGACGATGCATGAAGTACAAGCCATGAACCTTGAGGACATCAAACAGAAAATAACAGAGGACGACACAATGAAACAACTGAAGATGATTGTGGAGACAGGAAAATGGCCAAACCCAGTTCCGTCTGAGTTGCAGCTTTACAACAGATGTTCTGGAGAGTTCAGCATATATAAGGGACTTGTGCTGAGAGGACACAGGATAGTGCTACCAAGAGCGATGGTGAAGCAAGCACTGGAAATTGGACACGAAACTCACCAAGGAGTGGTTCGTATAAAACAATATTTAAGGAGCAAATTTTACTGGCCCGACATGGACTTGGATGTAGAGAGACTGATCAGAAATTGCTCTACTTGTGTGCTCAATCAGCCACTTCATGAAGATCAACCCCTTCAACCACTAGAGCTACCACCAAGACCATGGACAAAGATAGAAATTGATCCGGTAGGTCCTATCCAAAAACAATATGTGTTAACTGTGATAGACTATTACACTTCCTTCCCGGAAGCTGTAGTTGTTCCAGACATTTCCTCAGCTACTGTCATTTTAGAACTGACCAAAATATTTGCTAGGTTTGGTTATCCCCTAGAGGCTGTTACTGATAATGGTAGACAGTTTGTAGGACAGTTATTTGAATTATTTCTCAAGTCATGTGGAATAAAGCACATCAGAGCATCACCTTATTATCCAAAGAGCAATGGAAAAATTGAGGTTTCACAGATACTTGAAGAAAGCCTTCAGAACAACTGAATGCACAGGAAAAAAATAGTAGGAGGAACTTCCAAAAATATTAATGGCATACTGATCAACACCACACAGAGTGTCAGGAGAAACACCAGCTATGCTCATGTTTGGAAGAGAGATCCAAACAAAGTGTCCCAACATGGAGGAGGAATGTGGATTTCCAAATGGCACCGAGAAAACAATAGATATGTAACGAATAATGTGGGGTAAGGTATTTAAACACTTACTGGACCACCATTATTGTAGAGATATAGGACTTACTGGTCAGTTTACTGACTTCCCTATATTTTTAGATGCGCAGGTCTGAGCAGACTTTTATCTGCACAAACATGCCACCAATTCACGGGGTCTCAACTTTTTCAGAATAAATCAATAAATCTGTGATGTGATTAGCCAGAAATGTAATTTCACGAGAGACTTCAACTTATGTTGGTCTACCAAAAATAGACCTTTTATTGAAACTATCACAAAAATTACATTAAACATTTGTATCGATATTAGCTCTGATTTAATAACTACGTTGACAAGAATTCAAATTAAAACAAACAGACATTGGGAACTTAAACTGTTGGCACATTACTTGACAGATTAAAAGCTTATGAAAAATAAGAAATAGGAGGAAGAAGATGAAAGCTAAGTTAACTGAAATTGATTATTTTGAAACAACCAGGGTGGCAAACTTTCCCATACAGGTTTCAGCTGGGCTTCTCACACGTTCAGGACACAATCAACGCCTCGTTACCTGTTGACGATACGTCTTGGAGATAAGAGTTGAAGTTTGTGGACATTAACGGACTGTGTTGTCCAGTTCACGTCCAGATGGGCTTCCGCGTGTGTGAGCTGATTCAGACGAGTAAGAAGAACGCTTCTCCCGGCAGGAACAGAGCCAGCTACTGGCTGAACTTTCAAAATAAAACTTCCGAAAACAAATTCTTTCAGAAATGAGTGTTTCGAGGCACAGCAAAGCTTTGCCGTGACTCCAGCTGAGACGTGGGTCGAGTTGGCACAATGACCGGAGCGTCTCCAGCTTTCCCAGAGGGGAGAGACCAGTTGCGAGTTAGTTCTCCCCAAAGCACTAAAGTCCAAATAGGAAGTGCACCTTTATATGGGAGGCGGGATCTGACCCACCTCCTTAACGACTACTGGCTGAACTAACAAAATAAAAGATGGAAGTTTAATTCCATAGGCAGAAAGACTCTTGACGGACAACAGGAAAACTGTTTACATAAACAGCCAGATGGACTGGCCTGTTGAGTCTAGGTTGCAGACAAAACAGAGAAGAGAGTGAACAGCTTACCCTGACTCATGTCCTAGATTTCAGAGCACACTTGTATTGTAGAATAAACCAGCAGAAGTCAAACTCATGCAAGTAACAGATCATCATTAAAATGACAAAATATACTGTTGATCAATTCTGAATTAACACACATTAAAGAGAAAGTTCAATCTGATTAATTAGTGTCCATTAATTCATAATAATTGTAAAAAATAAAAGTGTCCATTTGTCTCCTTGAGAGTTTCAAGAAGGTGTAACACTGAGAGTTTCAAAGAGATGCAGAGAGGTGTACTTGAAGGTCAAGACAGAAGGCCTGTATCACTACAGATATCAGAAACCATCACAACGAATACAAAACTAAAATGAAAGAGTATGCTGATCAAACCAACAGAGCAAAGGACCACAACTTTAAGGTTGGTGATATAGTTTACATTGCTTGTATAGAGAATGGAAAGCTGGATACCTCATTCAAAGACATTCGCTATGTGATATTGAGAAATACCGCTGATAATGTCTTTGAACTGGTCAACACAGAAGATGGATAAAGAGTAATCAGGAATGTTAAACATCTTTGGCACACACCTGTGGTACTTGACTTTGATGCTTTTGAATCTCCATTGGAATACAACACCCAAATCAACGATAAAACTGTGGAGGTGCCGATTGATGAGACCACTTCATCAGCTGAGATCCCACCAGAACCTAACCCACCTGTATCTGAGGTCATCACTACCAGGAAGGGCTGTGTCATCAGAAAGCCCATCAGATACAGGGAGACTTGAAAAAAATTAATAAACTAAACAAAATAGAGAAAAGAAATGTTACCCTTTAGTTTAGTAAAGTAGAATGGAAATTGTTTTGATTTCTATGTTAAAAAAAAAATTTTTGTATTGCAGATAGGTTTTTGTTCTAAACAAGGAGGAAAATGTTGTGTAGTTAATGTTACTGTGTTATCGCGAGATTAGTCGGACCAGGGGAGATGAGAGAAGACGGACATGGTGACTAGAGTAACGCTGGAACACATGTTAATAAACAAGCATAAGGCAAAATAAATGACTGCTTATTTAAACAACACAACAGTCGATAACAGAAAGGAGTCTTTTGTTCACCCTCAAAACAAATTCCTTTGCAGGAACATCCACGGTCCAACAGAGCCCCCTTTGGGGAAAACATGCATGTGCATTTAAGTTTACTTAAATATGTAATTCCTATTTTCATGTCATATTCATGAATGAAAAGTGTGTGCTTTTGAGTAATCTCGCTTAAGGTAATATACAGGTAGTTTGTCTTTTTTTTCACAATTGAAACGTTAAGGCAGAAATATTTGAGATTAAATGATAATGTTTCTTTATGGAAAAACAAAGATGTTCTACCCAAGAGTCAGAACTGCCTTATGGTGTAGTCACACCGAACAGCGTTTCGGCAGCAGGAGCGTCCAGTTTACATGTAAAGTCAATGGGGGACGCGCTTCCAGCCACGTCTTGGCGTCGGGCGTCACCTCGCGTGCGTGTTGAGCGTGCTGGGAAGCGTTTTTCCGTGCACGTGAACCGGCTTCAGCCTCCAAACCGCGCATTCAACATGCTGAAGATTTTGCGGTTCAAACTTTCAAACGCCGCTCAACTCTACCTGATTGGTTGGTGTGTCAACCAATCAGGGAGTGTCGGGGGGAGAAGAGAGGAGAAGAGAGGGGGAGAGTCCCTATGTGACGCGGAAACGAGGGGGCGCGCGCACTATGTGACGTATTGTTTGTGGGACACAGAAAAGACCCGCGAGGTCGTGTACTATGGAAGAGAAACTCATTGTAGCTGTGTGTTCGCGACAAGTCCTTCACGACCAGTCAAGTCTGCTCCACAGACACGGAAATAAAAAGCTCCTCGCCTGGCGGAGTGCGCAGGACTCTGTGCGCAGGACTCTGTATACCGGTAAGCTCCTCCCACACACCCAGCAGCTGTTTCACGTTCTGGCGTTCAGGGCTGGACACGCTGCATTCACAAGTGCGTCCACTTGCGTGCGTGACGAGCTTTTTGGAGGTTGAAAAGCTGTTCGGTGTAACCACACCATTAGACCAAAATATGACACCTGATTGGTTGAAAAAGTTTTCAGGCACACACCTTTCCTGTGTGTGTACCAATAGTAAGTGCATGCTGGTGAAGATTCTCAGTCGTCCAGGACATGATGAATAGTAGAGTGCAGTTTTGATTTGGGCAGAGTGGGTGTTACTGCAAGTAAAATAATCAGAGATGAGAAAGAATGAGGAGGAAAATGGAGTCTGAGAAGTCTAACTTTTTAAAAGTTAGGATGTTAAAGTCAGTCAAATTCACCACAAGTTGCAAGCTAGTTTTCAACAAAGGAGCTAACCAAGATGACAACCAAGTTCTGTTCGAGGCACATGTGTACCAGAACCTCAGCACCCGACTTACTGCACCAGAACCGGGATGATATTCAGAACCAGACGTTCATGGCCAATCATCTTCAGCTAACCACCGGAACCAAATCCAGAGGGAAGGTTACTGCCTGACATTGCCAAGGCAACCCCCGGAGATCTCCACTTTTGAGTTTGATAAAATTCACTGGCTGCACGTCTGTCTGGTATCCATCTGGAAGCTGTACGAGCGCAGTAGGGCTCACAGTTTTATCTGCTTGTTGGTGACCCTGACACCACATAATTACATTATGGGACTGATTAATGAAAAATAATATTGTTGGTTAGATCCCTCTTCAGAGTCTTGCAATATTCAGAATCATAACTTCTGATTTAATGAAATTAACTAATGGCCATTTTTGTGTTTTCGAAGGCTGTTAGATTTGGTGGCCATCTTCGAAGAGGTAAACGCCTACGGTATTGTAAACCCAATGATTACTTTCTGTGAGCTATGTAGCAATTATTGTTCTTTCAGCTTTAGTAAAAGGAGATAATTACTACATTACATAGCTTGATGTATTTACAATTTAAAAACTGGATGTCAGGCACCAACGACCCACAATCCAGTAAGATAAAAAAAGTGGATAAAGATAATGTATGGATTGCCTGATGTGTTGATTTACTTTGAATTAATGGTTATAGTATTAAATTAACTATCAGCACAGTGAAGAAGGTTTATACATTACATCAGATCAGATTTTTTTGTTGTTAAAAAAATACATTTGTTACTTCATCTTATCTAATCCTGAAAACTGAAAGTTATGC
>JBBPBX010063240.1:0-20589 GCA_038048925.1 Garcialebias charrua | reverse complement strand
TTTTTTTTTAATGGAGTTGCGTTTCGTAACCACGAAATGCCATAACTCGAGACCGTCGTAAGTCGAGGACTACCTGTATATAGAATAACCAGTTTTATGCTTGATTTCAAGGTTTGCAATAAGTAGCTCCCAGGAAAAGGGATGAAATGTTCTGCAGTGATGGACACAAATATTCAGCAACAGTAACTGAGCACATCCTGGCAAAATGTCACAGCGAAGTTGTGTTGGATTCAACACTTCAAGCAATTCCCTGAAAAAAAAAAAAGTTATTCCAGAAATTACAAGTTTATTTAATTTGTGGACTTGGATGCGAGTCCCTGGAAAAAAATATTTGTGCAAGAGAGATGTTAAATTCTTTCCCCGGTGTGGACGTGAAAGCCTGAAACGCATCACTTTTCAGTTCACGAGGCTCGTTTCTAATTAAACACGGCAACGAAGCGTCATTATTTAGAAGCTGATGAGACACACGAGGGCTGAGACGTAAACTACGAGCATGCTGTTAAATGAAATCAAGTTTAATTAGATTTTAAATCACAATCTGGATCATCTGGGGTCTTTTTATGCAGTGAAGTCATGACTTTGAAGCTTCACAGAGAAAAGTCCCGTGCTCCTTTTGGTTTAGCAGCTTGAAATGAAAGCAGGTTGATGTGTGCAGGAGTGTGGAAGAAACACTTTGGTGAGTTTCCCCTCTCTTTTTCCCCCACACAGATCTTTGATGAGGAGTACGCTGTACTTTATCTCGACCAAGGTGGAGCCTTGGTGGCAATAAGACACACTCCGCTTCCCATCCGACACCTGTGGTGAGTCATTACGAGACAGAAGCCATTTGTCACAGCACGACTAATTCCCTCAGAGGAAGCTCAGACAAAGCTCAGTCAAACAAAAGCAAATGAGTTTGCCTATGAACCGGGGAATGATATGATTCTGGTTAAAGAATCCATCAGCCATGGAAAATGACTCCTCTTACAACTGTCATTCGATTTCTCCTTCCCGTGCTTGAAGTCGTAACGAGCCTCGCTCTCTCTGATTGGTGTTCACTGAGCAGGGTCCCCCGAGCTCTGAACGGAATATGAAACAAAGTTGTTAGACAACGCTGTGGGTCATTAGCGTGTGCACACAGTTGGGGGGGGATTGTCGTGGATCCCTTGATGCAGCTGCTGTTTGTGTTCTCAGGTTGAGCTTCGACAAAGGACGGCAGTGGAACAAGTACAGCTTCACCAACACGCCTCTGTTTGTGGACGGGGTCCTGGGAGAGCCTGGGGAGGAGACGCTCATCATGACGTGAGCAACAGCCATCTGTCTGCATGCAAATGTATCAATCCCTCAGAGAAAGCAAATGCAACAAGTTGCCTTTTGGTTTGATGGACAAACTGTGTGTACTGTTGCGGGGGGAAAAAAGAGATTCCCAAATCAACCAGGTGTAAGCTTCATCATATTTATTACAAGGCTTTGGAGAACAGCCAGCAATCACAGAAGATCAATGCTTTTACAAGTTCACACTTATCAATGCTTTCACCTGTTTTAGGCTCTGACCTATGCTGACTTACCGCATTTTCCGGCCTATACGTCACTTTTCTTTTTTTTTTTACTAATTTTCATATCCTGCGACTTATGGGGCAAAGCGACATATTTATGGATTTTTTCCCATATTTTTAGACAAATTTTTGGCTAAGATATAACAGTTTCCATTCATTCTGACGATAAAAATGGAGCAGTACCACTTTTGGCCGCTAGGGTCCACCGACCGTTCCCAGCTCATGTGTCCGAAAAAAGCCTCCTCTGCTCAGACTCACTCTGTCGCAGCCTGGCCTCCTGAACTCTGGAGGTAGGTCTGAACTAGTGTTTGTTAGCAACATAGCTCATGAACCACAAGACAGATTTTGATGAAACTTACAGAAAGTAATCACTGGATGGATATTTACAACCCATTAGCTGTAGGAGATGTTTGAGCCAAAATTCGATTTATTTATCATTTATTTTCGCAACCGTTTGGAAGACGTCAAAGCGAAACAATTTAAATCCAGCAGATTTGACCGTTACGTGAGATTTTCATTAATGAAAAGTGCGTTATAAATTGAATTCATTAATATTATTATTTATTAAGGAACGGTTAAGCTCAGAAACACTTGTGCTATAATGTCAGCTAACAAATATATTTTTTAAACGTTTATCTTGCTAAATTTTTAAGAAATGAAGCGTATCCGCTTGCTGCGCCTGCACATGGCAAAACTACTTTTTTTAAATCCAGCTGATTTGACCATTTCCTGAATTTATTAAGGAACGTTAAGCTCAGAAACACTTGTGCTATAATGTCAGCTAACAAATATATTGTTTAAACGTTTATCTTGCTAAATGTTTAAGAAATGAAGCGTATTCGCTTGCTGCGCGTGCACATAGCAAAACTACTTTTTTAAATCCAGCTGATTTGACCATTTCGTGAATTTATTAAGGAACGTTAAGCTCAGACTCATCTTTGCTATAATTTTCAGCAAACAAATAATTGTTTTTACCGTGTTAATCTTGTAAAGTCCTTCCGTGCTCGCTTGCTCCTGTGGCTGCCATATGCATCAGGGCTGTGACGCATAAAAGATGCGACATATACGGAGGTGCAACACGTTTATGGATTTTTCCACTTTATTGACACTGCACCACCTGGTGGTGGTTGGGTTAAATGCAGAAGACCAATTTCGTCTGTCAAGTATGGGAACATACACAGATTACAAATGTGACAAATTATTATTATTATTATAATTGGACAAAGCGACTTATCGGGCGGTGCGACTTTTCAGCCAGAAAATACGGTACTGAACAGAGTAAGTTGTGTACAAACTTCCAGCTGCCAGCCCCGCCACGCTTTATCAGAACTCAGCTGCAAGGATGCACCGATCCACATTTCTCACTTCCAATCCAATACCGATACATAACAACTGAGTATCGACCGATACCGATACTTTTCCGATCCGATATCGGTGTTCAAGCATAGGAGGCTGTAATAATTAAGTTCTTGAAGGGAGAGCACGTATGTTGCACAAAACTCGGACTTGTGTGAGGTAAACCCAAAGAAGACACTCTGAGCCTCACTACAGTAATTCACAAACAAATGGCATACAAGAAGAGGCAGGTCTCTTCCACAGACGTCCTTCTGACTCATGGTGCAAGGAACACTAGTCTAAAATACTGCTAAGCATTATGGGAAATCATCACATTCTACTCCCCATTTTCTAGTCTTATTTTTAATTCTGTCACTATATGAGTTGTAATTCTTGTTGAATTTTATCAACAGATACAGATTTAATCTATCCACCTTATTCCTGAAGGTGTCACTGTAGAAGCGATAATGTGCCGTACTTCCGTTTGACCCCGGAAGTAGAATTTTTGCATTGGCTCCTCGTTGTTTGCTTGCTAATCTGCGCGCATCGTAGAAGTTCTGTTGAAGTTCTGTTTTCTGTTATTTCGAGCTAATATTGTCACGAAGATGTCTTGTGGAGCTCGGGTACCTGTTGCGCTGTTCATGGCTGTACGAATAATCACACGAAGCTGAATTAGTGGCTGCAACTAGTGTGTGTTGAACATGCTCCGATAAGAAAAACCCGCATCCTTCTTTGTGGCTGGGCTACGAGAAACCACCTGAAAAAAGTCACCGTATCCTCCAGAGGATCGAGAACACCAGGTATGATTTAAGAGACAGCTTTTAGTGTTATGATTTTATGTAGTCAGTAATTAAATTATACTAATATTTTCGTTCATAACTGGCAAATAAACACACGCACCTATATGTATGCTGTGTGTGCGTTTATTTATACATATCTATCTATATATCTATATATATATATATATATATATATATATTATATATATAATATAGGTGTGTGTTTATATATATATATAATATAGGTGTGTGTGTGTGTTCATAAATGAACCCTAAAGTTTGTATACTGTACTTTTACTTTCAGATGGGCTTGATGAGAGTGTGGAGCTGCTCAACACCACCAGTCACATGCAGCATGACTGTTGGAATGTGGATTGACATAATGTCAGAACAAACCAACAACCTTATTCTATGGTTGCCCCGTGAAACAATTAAAGCAACATGTTTTGCAGAAAGCTAAAAACTTGGACTCCAGAAGTGAATCATACATGCAAATAACACTGTGAAATATTTATTGGCTGTTTCTCCCTCTGGAATAATCATGTTTATTTCAGATGCTTATGGTGGTAAATGCAGTGACAGGTATATAACACAGAACTCTGGGTTTCTGGACTATCTGCGTGCTGGAGATCAGGTGATGGGTGATCGTGGTTTCACAGTGAGGGACCTGCTGCAAGAGCTATGGTGTCAATGTAATCGTTCCAGCATTCACACGCAAAGGATGCCAGCTTATTTCAAGTGAGAAGTGAGAAGACATTAAATGTAAACATTTTTCTCAAACATGTACAGTACTGGTGTACTTGCTGTAAACGTAACACAACTCAACATGTTTTTTAAAGGATGCAATGTTAACTATATTACATTAGAAAAGTATTTGCTAAAATGATTCATTTGTTATGTACAATAGTTGACTGTTAACCTTCTTACAAGGTTAGGTTTTTGTGTGCACTATATCAGTTAATTTTGGATTAAACTACTGTTTCTATCTAAATGTCACTTTTGTCATTATCAAGTTTTTAAAGATCGTTTCCTGTCTATTTCATTATTTGTTTTCATTTACTGTATTTTATTAAAAGTTCTCAAGGTGCTTCATTTGTGAATCAGTAAAGTCTTTGTCAAAAGAAATGTCAAGCTCCAGGTGCTCAGTTGGTGTCCAGATAAACATCTTGCAGCTCAAAAGTCCAAAGCAACATCATTGTTAGCTGGACCTGGAGATGTGGAGTTTTAATGCTTAGACTGGGCTTTATGTTTGTTTAAATAAAGTGTCCCACCTCTCTTAACATAACAGGACCAACCTTGTTACTGTGAAGATACTAGTAAGCTTCAGAGCTTTTCAGATTGCTCATCGCTTCGCCATCTGAAGCAACTGTCAAAGTAGCTAAGTATGCTAGTAGCTAAACATGCTAGTGTACGTTATTTTCGGCCACTTCTTCAAGTCGTCCTCCCACCCCTCAACAGCTGTAGGTAGCGGTAAAACAATATCTCTACATTTGAGTTGTGATAGTTTATGTTCCCACATATTTTATGACCTAAAACCTCTGACGAAAACCGGTTAGCGCGTTGCTAGCGTGTAACAAAAGTGCCGGTTCTGACTTTCAGCGGAAGTCGTTCACATAATTCGCGCAAGGCATCATGGGGCGTAGGAATAAGGTGGATAATTGAACACTAATATACCGCTAAGTAACAATGTTAAGACAGAAGTCACATAGTATGGTGAAATATATGTGCTCTCTGACATCTAGAAAGTATCGGAAATATCGGCAGGTTGGTTCCGATACCCGATACTTACATTCTGCTGGTATCGGATACCGATACCGATACTGGATCGGATCTGCCCCATCCCTAGCTGCAATCAGAAGCAGGAGGGAATCTGGAACCAAGCAGTTCCAGGACTCTCGTAAGACATCACTGTAATCATATCAATAGCTATGATTACATGGACATAAGTAATTGGATTAAACGGCCATTCAGAATAAAAATGTGTCATATAAACGCCCCATTTGGATTATTCTGAGCTGATTCAGCTTGATATAAATGAAGTTGTAATCCAAACGTCGATTCTTAATCCAAACGGTGTGCATGCAAACACTTAATCTGATCATTTTACTCTGATTGTGGACAACTGACCTGACTGCGCATGTGCGACCTGTCAACCTTATGTATTTCCACCTGGCTGGATGATAATATGTCGGGGAAGCAAAATTGGTCTGTGAGAGACACAAAATGAATTACCTGTAGTTCAATCAGGGAGTGCAATGAAGTCTCCACCATCATTAAAACCTGGCGCGGGTCCATTTTGGGTGCTTAGGTTTGTTTACGTTCATCGTGCAAGTAGAACTTCTTCTGTGTTTTTTTTTTAAAGAAAGTTTACCACTCTGCACATGTCAGTACTTCGATTCAGAATTATAGTCCGCTGCATGTAAATGCTCATCGTAAACGGACTGTGCCCAAGTAAATGATACGTTTAGGTTATTAAATCCAAATGCATTTTAATCCGATCAAAGAATTTTGCACATGTAAACATTGCTAATCAGACCTTGAGGACAATAAATATTAAATCTTGCTGTCCCCTCATTGACTGGTCACATACATTCTGATTATTGCAAAGAGTCACAGGACATTTTAATATCATTCACAATAACAATGAAAGAGCAGTGAAACATGTGGAGCATGGTGACTGCGAATAATACACGTTC
Source organism: Garcialebias charrua (assembly GCA_038048925.1). NCBI lineage: Eukaryota > Metazoa > Chordata > Actinopteri > Cyprinodontiformes > Rivulidae > Garcialebias > Garcialebias charrua. The sequence continues at coordinate 14,244 of JBBPBX010063240.1, read as the reverse complement.
CCTTGACATGCACAAACACATTTTTCCTAAGGAAAAAAAAAAGAGTATTTTAAAAAAGCTTGAGTGAGGTTGTGTGGAGAACATATCTGTAGTTCATATGTTACCTGAAGTAGACAGCAGTCTGAGTAAATTTGGTTTTTAAACTGTGAGAGAAATGATGTGGAAGTGAAGCTAGCAGCTAATACTGTAGCAGGGCTTTACTCTGAGCTCTTCTGGGACGAGTGACATCCTCACCTTGTTTCTAACTCCGAGCCCGGACATCATACAGAGGATGCTCATTTTAGGGCCTCGTTCTTCCAGTTTTGACCTCATATCTAAGTGAAGACTGGGATGTAGATGGTCCAGTCGACGTTGATTATAGAGCTTTGACTTGGCTCAGATCCTGATTGACTATTACAGACCAGAGCAATGCTTTCATTACTGCAGACCAGTACCAGATCCGTCAGTGCTTCTCATACTCAGCCTTGTCATCACTTGTGAACAAGACTTTGGCTACTTGAACTTACAACTCACCCCTATGCTGAGGGGAGAAATCCACTCTATTCCAGATGAGAACCAAACCTCAGACTAACCATAACACTGAGGGTCCGACCGTTTCATATATCTGGACTTTTATCGTGTTTTCATAGAAAGTTTTCACTATTTTTATTTTCCTTTCTTTCGAGATTTTTAACTTAACTGTTTTACTATTCCATGTATTGCTATTTTTACTGTACACTACTTTGGTGCAGCTTTAGCTGTTTTTAAAGTACTATACATGTACAATATGAATAAATTCACATCGTCTTTTAAGTTGAGACGATTGTGATGATGTAAACAGCCGTCACATACAAAACTGCCGAGGTGTCGAAATACATCAATGTTGGCTTAAATTGTTGAAATTATTTAGAGTTCATTTGCGTAACTCTAGCATGATTTATCTCTTTTAAACTGGGATGACTTGAACTGCTGTCTGCAGCAGGTAAGATATTCACTGCCCCATTAGTGCTTCGCACAACCCAGTTAAAAAAAAGAAACATTTTATCTTAAACACAAGCCTTTTGCTTTTTGTACCTTCTCTGTTCAGCTTTCCTCTCCCTTTTCTTTTCCAACGACATCGGTCCAACATCAGAACCGTCGGCCTCCAGATTACGATCACTTGAGACGAATGCGTTCAAAGACGGCGGCACCATTTGAAGAACACGAAGGAAAATGATTAAATGATTAAAAGAGATGGGGAACATTAAAGGAGCCGTGTTTTAAATGGTTTAACTGCTTTGGAAATGGAGCAGAATGGCCAGAATGTGCCTGCAGAAAACAGAGTTATGAAGGCTGTCCTCACATTTATTATTAGAATAGCCAGGAGCGGCAGAGCGTTCATATGATGCAGCGCCGCCTCCTTATTGCAGCAGAAATCCAGGCCTTTTGGGGCGCGATACCAAAGGCTTTCCATAGAAATCGTATCAATGTTTCATGGCACCTGCCATTAATGATGGAGTGACAGTGGGGCGATGTCGCTGCTCTGCAGGAGAGTGATGAAGAGCAGCAGGAGGAGCGGAGGGGGATATGACAGTGCTCAGCAGTCTTCTGGAGAAGAAAGGAGTTTTTTAGGGGTTCAGGGGAGTAAAAAGACAATATGGGCACAGTGGAGCTAAGAATAAGTTCTGGGATGCAGAGCCTCCGGGCTAGCAGAAGCACCATTAGTTTTCATAAGACCATCATGCACTGCTTTCTTATCAATTTGTACTAATTTCTACAGTAAGTGGCTGTCATGGTCGGATGCCTCCAGCGCTAATTGACAGATTGTGATTAATATGTTGCAGCAGGGACAGTGGAGGGGTCAGCACATACATACACACACACGCAGTTTAGCTGAAGATGGAATATTTTTCTGTTCTATTTCATAACCTTGGGTTTTTTTTTTTGTTCCTTACCCCTTTAAAACAAGAATATTTATTTTAATAATAGGGAAAAGTGAGCATTATCCTGCCCGCTCTAATCAGTAATGTTATTCACGTTTGCTGAAATCACGTTTTGCACACTATTGTCTGTTTGTGAGCCGACTAATAACGGAAAAAAGTTGCGTTGCCTCTGACCAGCCCTGGTTGGATTGTGAAGCTGCTGCGGGAGCTGAGGATTTCTCTCAAGCTCCTTTTTATGAGGTTCCATTAGTGCCAAAAATATGTGTGTAAAGTGTATGTGTAGCATGCTGTGTACAGGTAGTCCTCGGGTTACAACTGTCTAGAGTTACGACGTTTCGTGGTTACGTCGCTTCTCCCATTTACTATGAAAAGCCTTATTTTGAGTTATGCGGTTTTACGTCATAAACGTCGTAATGCAGCAGTGCAGCGGCGTAAGAATACAGTATTGTACTGTACGCGGTGCAGCGGCGGAGGAATACTGCACTGTACTGTGAACGCGGTTTTACGTTGTAAACATCATAACGCAGTGGCGCAGTGGTGCAGTGGCGTAAAATATTGTACTGTACGCGGTGCAGCGGCGGAGGAATACTGCACTGTACTGTGAACGCGGTTTTACGTCGTAAACATCATAACGCAGTGGCGCAGCGGCGTAAAATATTGTACTGTACGCAGTGCAGCAGTGGAGGAATACTGCACTGTACTGTGAACGCGGTTTTACGTCGTAAACGGAATACGGCGGATGGACCAAGGAGGACGGCGTCACCAGCATCACAGTAGGCCATTAACTATTTTTCCCTTCATTATGGCTCCCAAATGTATGTGTTTTTTTTGATAATTATGTAGGGTACTGTGTTAGGATAAGCTAAGTGCTTGGTAATACAGTACTGTACATGTATATCAGGGGTGTCAAACCCACTTGAAAAATGGGCCAAAATTAAAACTTTTTTCAAACGAAGGGCCAGTTTCAGAATCTACATTAACTCAAGTTAGATTCCTAACATCTTTTCTTAGTTGCAAGTTCCTCAACAAGAGTTTGGTTTCATTTGATGTTCTGTGTTGCATTTTCGACATAATCATAATCAAAGATTATTGAAAAAATTAAAGTGATTAAAGTATTCTGCATTTAAAATAACATCATGGGGGCCAGATAAGGTGTCAACGAGGGCCACATTTGGCCCCCCGGCCTTGAGTTTGGCACATATGATGTACTATATATGGTACAGTATGTACGTATGTTTCGACTTACGTCAAAAATCGGTTTACGACGCCACGTAGGAACGGAACTCCGTCGTAAGTCTGGGACTACCTGTACTGTAATATGTTATTTGATATGTTAGGTGATGTAACATATCACTTGACATATCACCTTACATATACACAGCACACTACAAACACAATTTACATAGACACATTAACATATTTGCGGCACTAATGACACCTCATACAATGACATTGGAAGCACAGATATTTGTGTCAGTTGTGCTGTGAGGAAAATGAAGCAACACCAAAAAGTCTTTAGGAGAACGAGTGTGAAAGTGCACAACTCCTCATCACTTTTCATTTCTCAGATTCCCACCTTAGCTCCTGCTGTAAGATGAAATCTGGGGAAAACGCATTTATTTCCTGTGAGGCTTTTTAGAGATTTTATTTTTTAACTTTCTTTTTTTCCCAACACTTTTCTGAGTCTTCTCATTTGAAGCAGCTGCTGACCAAACAGGAGTGACCGTTTTATTTGTGGATCTGTGTGAAGGTTTACCGTGGATGTGGGCCCTGGTGCTCATGCTGGTTAGCAGTTATTCTGTCCGCAGCACCTCAGGCAGCTTTTATTTGTGACAAGCGTCAATTTGTTTGACTCGTTTCCAGGATCTTCGGTCACGTCAGTCATCGCTCCGAGTGGCAGCTGGTGAAAATAGACTTCAGGTCCATCTTCAACCGGAGGTGCACGGAGGCAGACTACCAGACGTGGCACCTACACAACCAGGTATAGCACCTCCCTCCGATCCAAGGCTGAAACAAAAGATGTATTTTAATCCAGAAGCATCAGTTCTGTCTCTGAATCAACATGCTCAGCGCTTCAGTAAAGTACGGCGGTGGCATCATCATTATTGTTTATCCACAGAACCATATTCATTTAACTATCACAGGTTTAACTATTGTTGGATTATATTAACCTGCATGGTGGAACAGTGGTTTTGCACTGCCGCTTCACTGAAACAAGGTTGCAGGTTCAACTCCCCAAACACATGTGTATCTTCTCAAGTCACTCCAGGTTCCTCCCACAGACCAAAAACATGCCCATTAGGTTAATTGATGACTCTAAATTGTCCCCAGTGGTAGTTTGAATGGTTCTGTGCTGGTCTCAGGATATGTCCTTGGTGTCCTCTCACCTAAAGACAACTGGAAATAGGCACCAGGAACCTCATGTACAAAGACTTGCGTGGACTTCTTACTGAAAAGTGACATACGGTCAAATCCAGAAAACGGCGTACGCACAAAAAAATCAAGATGTATCAAACTGTGCGTACGCCGGAATCCATGCACATTGCTTTTGTACATCACAATCAACGTGGAAGTGAGCGCACATGAGAGAGTGGCCGACTCCGCCTTTGACACGCCTCCATATAAATATGCAAATTCATTTAAATATGCCCTGCACCAGAGGTATGTCGTCATTGCTCTATTGCAAATCATGTCGAAACGTGGAAAAAAGAGGAACTTCACGGACTGTGAACTGGAGACACTTCTGAGTGAGGTAGAGAGGCACGGAAAAAGGTTTTGTTTGGCACGCGTAGGCAAGGGGGGTTCGGGGGATTCGAACGAACCACCCACTTTTAAACGAGAAGTTGACCACGCAATACTAACATGCCTAGATAGGTCACTGGGTAGCGCGTTCGCCTTCCGTCCCAAACCTCATGAGTTCAATTCCCACATGGTACAACGTTTTTTTTTAATTCATTCCAGATTTAAAGAACACAAGAAAACTATTTAGAAAAAACAACAAGAAATGAAACAATACATGAAATGAAAGGAAGCAGAAGAGTTCTTGTTGTTTCTTTCAAATAGTTTTCTTGTGTTCTTTAAATCTGGAATGAATAAAAAAAACAACAACATTGTACCATGTGGGAATTGAACTCATGAGGTTTGGGACAGAAGGCGAACGCGCTACCCAGTGACCAATCTAGGCATGTTAGAAGGTTTGGTCAACTTCTTATTTAAACGAACCGCACCTCATAAGGCCATTGTTGTCAATATTGTTGCCACTATTTGGCGCATGCTTTTGTATCCACTCATCTAATTGCGTCCATGTGGATGTAATAATTGTTAATCATGTGTGTTTGGTGGGGATAATAATTGTTTTCACATCATGAACAGTGTAGCACTACTTAATGTAGTAAGGGACTAGATGGAATAATATTCAGAAGACTAAAGTTCATCTGCTGGAGCTGATGTCAGTAATCAATGAAAACACTACAAAGAATAACCGTTTTCAATACCGTGTATTTAAAAGAAAATTAAGTGAACAACACACAAAACATACATAGGATCCAAAATAAATACAAAAAATATATACACAGTACTGCAGTAGGTCTTCCTTATTAACGTGCACACAAAAGTCTTAAATTTCCCCGGTCAGAACAAAGTCTGACTGACAGACACACATGTGAAAAGTCCATTGGTTTGCTTTGTCCAGATATTTGAAGTGAAGATGTCCAAGCGCAGTTTATTTCCAATTGGTGACTAATAGATTGTGTGTCTGTATGATGAGATGGAGGGGAAAATACTACAGACCATCAGCCTCCTACCAGACCAGTATGGAGTGAAATTCAGGTTCTCCTGGGCCCAGCCAGTTGTCAGAAGCTCGCCATCTTTAAACCCAAAAAGGGGCCACCTGGCCAATTCCATATACAATTCAGTGCATGACAACTTGATGGCTCCAAGTTCACTGGGTGTTCAGATCTGTAGCTCCCTTGTCTCCAGCTCTCCCCTTCACACCTGACTGGGAAAGCTGGAGCAGGCCTGAAAAACCACCTCAGGTGTGGCTGATTGGCTGAATGCACTGTGTGACTGACTGTCACTCTAACCAATGGAGCAGCGGAGGCGGGATTAACAGCAATTTCACCAGGGGCAGTTTTACCCTGGGTTACAACAGTTTCTCAGAATCACCTGTAAGTGTCGCCAATGGAACCAAAACCACAGAAACGTGCGTACGCCAGCCTTGGAGTTGCCGTGGAGCTGCGCACATTTCCACGTTAAGTTCTGTTTTGATACATATGGAGTTTTGCGTGGAAAATGGCGTACGCAAGGTTTTTGTGCGTACGCACCGTTGATACATGAGGCCCCAGCTCTCTGAGGCCATCAGCACAGCAGATAGAATAGAATATAATAGAATAGAATATATTTTTAATGGCATCGTCATTGCACCAGAGCACAAAACATTGCAATTGACGCACACACCGTCTTTGAGATGGGGACGTGTGCACGCAGCCGCAGCAGAAATTAATCTGCGCCGCCACAAACAGATATGGAAAAAAGGAAGGTTACAATAGGGTAATCAGTGGCATTCAAAAAATATTCTATCACATTTTGTCTTACAGGACACTCTATGATACAGCCAAAAAACTCTACCAGCAAGCACAGTTAAGACAAGTCACATGTTGCATTTGGGGGCGAAGCAGTGAGACAAGTCTGTGAGCACCGTCCAGATAGAGCACAGTTCTGCAGATGGGACCAGCCGGCCTTATCTGAAAGCACACAGAGAGCTCTCGGGGGGGGGGGGTGCGACAGTGGTTCCGTTCTTCAGTTGCTCCGACTTCAGGAGAAATTTGTAGTCAGCCTTGTTCAAGGTTGCTCGGGGAGTCCGATTAGATTAGTTTGATTTATCTTCAGGGCAGGCTTCGGTGAACTTTCCCATAGCCTTGAGTCCAGGTGCTGTCTGAAATCCAATTCTTCCAAATTATGTGAAGCTTTCACCGACCCGAGCTATGGGTCCACCTCCTCCCCCTGGTGTAATCGCTCGGCCGCGAACGAGTCCCAAACCGCACCGCAGGTCTGCGTGGTCCTCAATGGCCGTCCCCACCGTGCGATTAAGCTCATAAAGCAGCTGGTTCATTGAGGTCACAGCTCGGATCACAGTCTCATTCTGTGTAGGAACCTTAGTCAGCGCGTTGATCGCCGCAGAAGTCTTCCTGATTTTCCAGTAGCAGAGGCATCCATACAAGCCAAAAAGCAGTGCACCTGCTACCATAAATCCAATTATGAATAGGTCTTCCACGTCTTCGACCAAAAGAACGGTCAAACACATCAACTTCCATTCACCCCAGGAATCCATGATATATCCGGCCGAATGCCTGTCCGAAGGGCAAGCCAGCTCTCCCGGACCGGAACGCTTCGTGGAAATTTTTTTATCAATAGAGGTAACAGCCCACGCCACTAAATCCATCTTTCAGTTTGCTTCAAGCGAGCACTGAAAGACTGCAGACGAGACAAAAGTAGCAAAAGCAGGGGAAGGAAAACTTGAGAGAAGGAGCGGAGCAGAAAAGCAGCTGCTTCGCCAAGAGCCGGAAGTAGTAGTAGGACACACACCATGAAACAATCATCCATTATAAGAAAGTTCATGCTCAGTAATCCAGGTATCAAATCCGATAATTCTTAATCAGGTCATCTGGACAGTTTCTTTTTAGTAGAAACGTTTCACCCTCACTCCAGAGGGCTTCATCAGTCAGAGTAGTTCCAGCACACTGTTCCCCCACCAAGTAAACAACTTAAGTGGACCAACCAGTTTGCTGGAGTCAAGATGGTTTCTGTGGGCCATCCTGTCCCTCGTCAACTCCTCCCAGGCAGGCAGCCATAGCCAAAGTGGTTCAAGACAATTGTTTACTTGGTGGGGGAACAGCGTGCTGGAACTACTCTGACTGATGAAGCCCTCTGGAGTGAGGGTGAAACGTTTCTACTAAAAAGAAACTGTCCAGATGACCTGATGGAGAATTATCGGAATCATCCATTATCTTTACCCATTTCTTTCTTTTTAGGTTGCAGGTGCCCACGTCCAGCAGTCATTGTGCGCAAAGTGGGTGACGTATGGGCAGGTCGCGAGTCCATCACGAGGACACATAAGCTGTGTCCCAATCCGACGGCTGCATGGGTCTAAGGCCGCATTTGAAGGCCGCTGACGTCACAGCGATGCTCCAAGGCCTGTCCCAATTCGAAGACTGCTTCAATGCGGCCGACGAATGCGGCCTACTTTTCCCCGAATTTGAAGGACAGTTCCGGTGGATCCTTCAAGACGGAGGCTATCCCAAAATGCATTGCGTTTACACTGCGCGTGCGCATTGAGGGAACATTTTGGATGAACGTAATGGCGGACGAAGCGACTGAATACACTTTTAAATGTAAGTTATGTTAAAATGTGGGATTAAAAAATTAAAAGCCTAAAGCGGTTATGATTTATGACATAAATGATTAAAGCGGATGTTAGTCTTTTGTCATTTGCGTAGATATTTTTTGTATGTTTTGTCAGCTCGTACAGCGGGTCCCGTCGTATTATCGCCGCTAAGCTAATTTTATTCTTCTGTTTTTTAGGGAGCAAGGAGCAGACCGAGGCTTTTATTAAGCTTCGGAATAATAACAGCCACCTACGGGGGCTAAAAATTCTGCAGCTGTGGCGTGGAGGTACAAGATTCATCTTATCTTCTGAGTACAGTTTCATTAACCCTATACTGTACTGTACATAACCTGCAACCTCTTGTGTTGTGCTGTGAAAACTGTTTTTCAATGTGGGTTTAAGACATTATTTTCCATGTTTCCCCTCTTCATTCATTTTATGTTGATGTTATTAGGGTAATTTTGGAGAAGATGGGCCTGCAGGATAAAGTAAATCCTCTGCAGGCTAAAAAGAAATGGGACAATTTAAAGAAGAAATACAAAGTATGTACATGTGTAATGAATTATATAATTTGTACGTGCTCTTGATACAAACCAGATTCTAAAAAAGTTGGGACACTAAACAAATTGTGAATAAAAACTGAATGCAATGATGTGGAGGTGCCAACATCTAATATTTTATTCAGAATAGAACACAAATCACAGATCTAAAGTTTAAACTGAGAGAATGTATCATTTTAAATGAAAAATATGTTGTTTCAAAATGTCATGGCGTCAACAAATCCCAAAAAAAGTTGCGACAAGTCCTGAACATAGTTCTCTGCATTAATGGTGCCTTTCCAGACATGCAAGCTGCCCATGCCACAAGCGCTCATGCAACCCCATACCATCAGTGAGGCAGGCTTCTGAACGGAGCATTGATTGGCGTTCCAGCCACTTATTGCTACTTGTCCCAACTTTTTGGGGGTTTGTTGACACTGTGAAATTTTGAATCAACATATTTTTCCTTTAAAATGTTACATTTACTTAGATTAAACTTTTGATCTGTCATCTATGTTATGTTATGCATAAAATATTGACATTTGCCATCCCCACGTCATTCAGTTTTTATTCACAATTTGTTTAGTGTCCCAACTTTTTTGGAATCCGGTATGTACTTGTAAACTTTAAAAAAAAAAAAAGTTTGTTGCTCTTTTTGCCAACTGTGATATCTTATTTCCTCTGTTCAGGACTGCAAATATCCAGGGTCAGGGGAAGGAGTGAGTGGGAAGCCCACTGCTGCGACATGGCCCTGGTTTGTCCTCATGGATGAGGCGTTAGGACAGAGACCTTGCATTGCACCTCCTGTCCTAATTTCCTCCATCCGTGAGGACAATCCAGGTCCAAGCACAGCAGTGGGTGACCAGGACGACAGGGCTGAGGAGGAGGAAAGAATGGAACAGAGACGAGGAAGAAAGAGGAAGAAGAACAGAGAGGATGAGTTAATGGACTTAATCAGAGAAGATATGAAGCTGCAGAGGGAGGCAGAAGAGAGAAGGTTGAATGAAAGTAGGGAGATGATGGAAAGATTATTTAGTATTCTAGAAAAAAATGCAAATACCGGTAAATAAATTACCGGTATATTTATGAGTTTGAAAAATGTGTTGGTCTTTGTTTTGTTCTAATTTTGAAAAAATAAATTGATTACAAAAACTAGTTGTCTATAATTCATTTTATTAACAGTAAGTTAATTCAAAACACCTGTGGCTGCCAGCTCTGCAAACCCACAGGACACCACCTGCAGGTCCTCTGGGTTTTTAGGCAGGTGGATGACACCATGATGGACAGCAGAACGAGGCGTCCCAAACACTCCTGACTGAGACCACCTGCAGGATGCTCCATCTGCCAGCCAGAAAACAGTTGTCGCCCCCAACCATGTCATGAATCCAGGTCCAGGAGATGAAGCAACACCTCCAGAGACTCCCTGCATCATCACAAATCCAGTCTAGGATCTTCTTGGTTAAAGTAACGGTCCAGGACTGGGATATTCAGATTAATCCTCCAGTACAAGTGTCTGGTCTGGTTCAGGACATGTAGAGAACAACAAAACATTTAGTTTAAGATTTAATTTTTTATAAGATATTAAAGTATTATCATAATAATGAGGCTTAATCTACTGATGCTCAATGAAAACACTTGAGTGCTATTTTATTAATAAAATAGATGAAAGACCCTGTTTTTAACTTTTTTTTTTACAACCCCTTTATGTACTAATGGATTTTATACAATAAAATATTGGAAAATGTTATGCTGTATTCTAAATTTCAAATAAGTTATTTATTTAAAATTTTAAATAAGTTATAAATATTATTCTAGTATATTGTTTTATTAAATTATTAGTAAATAAGATAGATTTTTGATTTATTTATTATGCACAAGTTAACAAAGTTAATACTGACAATGAAATTATCCATGAAACTACCGTTTATAGCCAAAAAAAAAGGTAAGTTGGATATATCTGTCAGCAGAAGATATAAAACATGCCACCAGCAGCGATAAAGTTCTGTATTTCCTCTAGAATTAAAAAAAGCAGTAAAAACAACAGCATTTCAAGCTCCTTTCTTCCTTAGGCTGAGCGCTGTCACGGTTGCTAGGCAACATGACGTACTCCGACGTAACCGTGAAGGCTAGACCAGAGCCATATAAAGTGAGAGTTGCGACACTTCCATAGAGTTCCATTGTAAGAATGGAATGCGGAAGTCACGTGGGTCATGGAGGGGGCGATTTGTTCCATGGCTCTGGTTACAGTCTGACGCTGCCTGCAGTAGCGCTCCGTCGCCGCCAGAGGGCGCAGCTCCACAAGGTTTCCATAGCCGTAGTTTGGAACGATTGACCGCCTGTCGGCGAGATCAAAGAATGTCAGAACTCTCACTTATTATGGCTCTGGGCTAGACCTGTCCCAATTCAAAAGAAATTCACAGCCGTGGACTTCCGGTCTACCTGGTCTTTGAAGGACCCGGCCTGCGTGTACCGGGTAGGCCGGGTCCTTGGTAGTATGCAGCCGTCGGATTGGGACACAGCTATAGAGAGAAATGAGACAAACAACCATTCACTCTCTCTCTCACCTAGGGACAATTTAGTTATTTTTTTATTATTTTTTTTATTCATTTCAGATTTAAAACACACAAAAAAATTACAAAACCATATGAGAAAAAATAACATAAAATGAAAGGTAGCAGAAGAAGAAAAAATCTTATATCTGCCCCTTCTTCAAACAATATCAATTCAAACAACAATCATCTATGAATACTATAACATAATAAATAACTCATCACATTTTTCCATACAGTATATGGTACCTTTGATATAAACAAATTTATATGCATTTTTTCAAAAATTTAGTCTTGATCATTTTCTTAAACATAGGCATTGACTTCACTGTTTTAACTTAATTTTCCAAACCATTCCATAGACCATTTCCAGAAATTAAAGTAGACCGACCCTTTAAACTAGTTCTGTACTGTGGCTTCACAAACATGTCTATTCCCTTAAGATTATAAGATACTATTCCTTTTTACAAAATGCGTTTGAATGTTTGAGGGTACAGTAGTGTGTAGTTCTGAGCTTTATACAATACTAAAAGAATATTACATGTATAGTCAACCAAATCATAAAACTTCAATACTTTCAATTTATAAAATAAAATACTTGATGGATGGCAGTAATGCTTTCTTGTAATAATTCTAGCTGTTTTCTGTAAAATAAAAATAGGCTTGGTTATGGTTTTACACACTATTCCCCAAACATCTATACAATAAATTAAATGTGGGACTATAATTGTATTATACAACAAATACAAGGCTTTATCATTCAATAAATCCCTAACTCTATACAGCACTGCAATGGACCTAGATATTTTAGTTCTTACAAAGTGTATGTGCTGTTTCCATGACAACTTATCATCAATAATTACACCCAAAAACTTCACCTCCCTTACCATACATATCTCAGCACCATCAATTTTGAAAGGAACCTCAACAGTTATTTTTTTTTTTTTACTAAATATCATATAATTTGTTTTATAAAGGTTCAATGATAACTTATTTAATTTAAACCAAGTTTGTATTTTAACAATCTCAATATTCATCAATCAAACATCTGTTCCAAATCTTTACCCAAACAAAATAAAGTAGTATCATCAGCAAAAAGAATACATTTAAGGATACTGGACACCTCTCCATTAAATCATTTACGGTACATATAAAATAAACAACTTAGGTCCAAGTACAGAGCCTTGTGGCACTCCAGATGAAACATTGCAGGCTAGATCTTACAGCATCCATCTGTACAAACTGTTTCCTGTCTTTTAGATAACTACATATCCACTGCAAAGCTGGTCCTCTAATACCATATTTTATTAATTTATCAAGTAAAATGGTGTGGTCAATAGTGTCAAATGCTTTTTTTTAATCAATAAATACACTTATACAATGTTGTTTTTGATCTATAGCAGTAGTAACTTGTTCCATCAACTCCATAAGAGCCATGGATGTTGAATTATTTGATCTGAACCCATATTGACTATTACTTAATATATTCTTTTTATCAAGAGTTATCAATCAGCCTAACGTGCATGTTTTTGCTCTGTGGGAGGAAACCAGGAATCAGTCTCAGCTCCTACCACTCCTATCTGAGCTCATACATTTGACAGAGTTGGAGCCATTTTTTTGTGTTTGCTACGACGCCTTAGCTGCGGCAGCCATCTTAAATAAGGTTGACTTGCTAAGAATCATGGTGGAGAGGTCTGCAGCTGAAAAACTTCCACTTCTCTTTCTTGGCTGAACCTGGAAAGTTTCAGGATTCTTTTTTTTAGCAGACGTGAGTGTGTTTGTGGGAAGCGTCATCTCTTTGACATCTCACTGCTGACACCTAATGCTCGACGACAGAAAGTTCTGGGATGAAACGTGCAGCAGGGAGCTGGACTCCTGAATTCTTGTGCATCTCAGTTGGTCATAAAAATAATAATAAAATAAAATAAAAGGATTGGCTGCTGACAGACTCAGTAGCTGAAGTTCTTCCATATGGGATGGCATAAATATCAGAGCTATTAAAGATGACTTCTGTAACAAATAAAGTCCAGTTGATCTTGTATTGAACGTCTTTTTTGATTTTATCATGTCCTGGATGACTGAGAATCTTCACCAGCATAGACTTCTGATGTAGTTCAGCACCGAACAGCTCATTAGTCTTTTTCTTCGCCTGTGTTTGTGAATGGGATCTGCAGGGCGAGCCGTGTCTCATGGGCGTGAAACGGATCTACCGCAAGCTGAAGCCCAGCTCCAGGTGCGTGATGGGAAAAACATACTCGGTGACGATGACGTCGGGATCCTGCGACTGCACCGAGGCCGACTTTGAGTGGTCAGTGATGGTTTCCCTTTTTAGTTTTCTTGTTTCATACCCTTCACGGTCAGGTCAAGCTTAAAGTGCTGAAAGAAAATATCATCAACGCTAAAAAGAGTTTACTGCTCAAGACTGTGAAAACTCACAGAAGCTCTTACAGCCACATTTTCACCAAGTTTACTTCACAAGTAATTTAATTACAAAAAGCCTGACAATGATTTCAGTTGATGTCAGTTTCTTTGATTCAAACCAATTAATTTTTTTAAAATTCAGGATTATTTGTCCTAATATTTACTCTGAACAATGTGAAAAGTTGTAACGTAATAACTTTTTCAAGTTATTTTTAGATATTCCATTTTTTTTAGCATAATTCAATGGTCAGGATAAATATGCACTTTTATCTATCAATTATCTATAATTCACTTTTATTCATTTAAAACATGGCATTTGTTCTACTTTCGGCTCTTGGCGTAGCAGCTGCTTCTCTGCTCCGCTCCTTCCCTAAAGTCTTCCTCCTCCTTACTTTTGCTCTTTTGTCTCGTCTGCAACTCTTCAGTGCTCGCTCGAAGCAATTTGGAACATG
>JBBPBX010063239.1:0-20589 GCA_038048925.1 Garcialebias charrua | reverse complement strand
AAAGACCTCACTCACCCAGCACACTCACTCTTTGCACCACTCCCCTCGGGACGGAGGTTGAGGAGCATCAAATGTAGAACCACTAGACTGAGGAACAGCTTCTACCCTGAGGCTGTCAGACTCATGAATAAATAAATAATAAGAATAAACACTGCAAAATGTCACATCATACTGATACTGATCTGTTTCTTGTTGCTGCGTTCATCTGTGACCATCTGCTCATGTTCGTGCTGCTGTTTATAATGATGTTTTTCTACTACATTAGGGCTTAGTGTATTAGCTGATGTGATGTCTCTCTTAGTTAATCCTAGATGTTATTATTGTATTTCTCTTGCATTTGTTGTTGGATGTAACTGGGACCCTGTGTACATAATCTCGTTTTCAACAAGTCAAGTCAAGTCAAGTCAATTTTATTTCTATAGCACAGCTTAAAACAGATAAACTGTTACCAAGGTGCTTCACACACACAGCATAAAAGTTTAAAAATGTACAGAAACAGTAACACACACCAATAGTAACAATTATTTACAGTAGTAAAAGTACATAAAAATGTATAAGAACAAATTAAAATGAAAAAAAAAAAAAAAAAAACCACAGTAAAAAAAATATATATATATACACTACGACAGCTCACACCGTATGAAACACCAGAGAGAACAGATGGGTTTTTAACAGGGATTTGAACATGAGAAGGGAGGAGGCCTGTCTAATGTTGGGGGGGAGGTTGTTCCAGAGTTTGGGGGCGGTGACTGAAAACGCTCGATCACCACGGAGCTTCAGACGTGTTTTTGGGACCGCCAAGAGCATCTGATCAGATGATCTCAGGGCCCGCGATGGAACATATGGTTCCAGCAGCTCGGAGAGGTAGAGGGGAGCGAGGCCATTTAGGCATTTGTAGGTCAGCAACAGGATTTTAAAGTCGACTCGAGTTCGCACGGGGAGCCAGTGCAGGGAGGAGAGAACAGGTGTGATGTGCTCATACCTACGAGTACCGGTTAAAAGCCGAGCTGCTGCATTTTGCACGAGCTGAAGGCGTGTAAAGGAGGCCTCGCTGATCCCAGCATACAGTGCATTACAATAATCCAGGCGGGTTGTGATGAACGCATGGATTAGGGTCTCAAGATCAGATCTGGACAGCACCGGCTTGAGCTTAGCAACCTGCCGCAGCTGGAAGAAACTCTTCTGGAGAACGGAGCTGAACACATGTACTACATGCGGTGCAAATGACAATAAATTCTCTCTGACTCTGACTCTGACTCTTTATTTGTTTTAATGCACAAACCTTTTTTTCTTCCTCCAGCGAGTCGAGGTTGTGTCTTGTGTAAAACTTTGCCTCCACCTGAAACTGGGATCATTTGATTTTTGACCGCTTCAACGCATGACTAAATTAATGTACATTAAGAGAGCAGATTGCCGAACACTATCAAAAGTATTTAGATCTGTAAGTTTTCACTTTTACAATACATATATACATACATACATATCTATATACATATACTGTATACGGTGTATATATATATACACACACACACACACACACACACACACATACGTATGTATGTGTGTGTGTATATATATATATATATATATATATATATATATATATATATATATATATTTATATATTCATTCATTCATTCAACCTTTATTTATACAGGCTAGCCTCGTTGAGTCACGGGGACTCATTTACAAGAGGGACCTGTCTCACTCACACCAAACAACCATCCACTCTCACACTCACACCTAGGGTCAATTTAGAGTCACCAATCAGCCTAACAAGCATGTTTTTTGGTCTGTGGGAGGAAACCGGAGTACCCGGAGGAAACCCACGCATGCACGGGGAGAACATGCAAACTCCACCCAGAAAGGCCCCGGACCGGGATTTGAACCGGCAACCTTCTCGCTGAGAGGCAGCAGCTCTACCAGTTGTGCCACCGTGCTGCCCATATATATATATATACACACATACGTACTGTATGTATATATGTGTGTGTAAGCTATGTGTGTATGTATGTGTATATGTATATAGTATATAGTATAAGTGATGTTAGAATATATCACTGACAGATGTTCCAACCAGGGATCAAACCCACACTTATTACAAGGTCAAAGCTTTCACCTTTGACCCATGAGCCACAAACACTCAGAAGTATGAATCTGTGATGTTAGTGAAAATGTCCCATTTATTGTCGTCTCAGCTTTCTTTTCTGGTACGTCTGCTCATATTGATCTAAACTGAACATCTCCACTGTTGGACTCGACAGGTTTCACCGGAGCTTTTCCTGCCATTGAGCTCAAGTCAGGTCTACTGGTCGTAATAATGGGCTAAAACCAGTTAAATGTGCCCACAAGGCAGAAAATGTAACAGTCCAAATGAAATCTATCGGAGTGGCTGTGATCACTGGTCCTCCAAGTATGAGAACTAATCCCTTAATATCAATTTAATAAACAAAGCTAAACATTCATTCATTCATTTTCCATTTTTCCCAGTCACAGGGTCAGCATCTTGAGAGGTGAGGCCCATACGTCTCCTAACTTTCAGGAAGATTCAGTGTTCTCAGTCCATCTGAGGGAGTCTTTCCAGCGTGCCCTTAGTCTTCCCCAGGGTCTTTTTGAGTTGGACATGCCTGGAAAACTTCCCTAGGATAGGAGTCAGGGTGCATCTTCACCAGATGCCTGAACCATCTCAACTGAGTGGTTCCTCGCAGCTAATTCTGATCTTGTCCTTTAAAAACCCAGCTACTATGATGAGAAAAATCATTTTCAATGGTCATATCCGCAACCTTGTTCTTTTATTACTAGGTATAAAAAACAAAACGTATAAATATTGCTCATCTATGTAAACTATGGAATCAAAACTAAATATTTAAAAAAAAAAATCCAATGAAATATATTCATAGATAAATGAGCAGTGATGTTTTATCTTTACAAAAACAATTTTAAAATAGCAGTTTTACGTAGAAATTTTAAGAAATGTTGCTTTATTTATTTATTTTTTAAACTGAGGATAACTGCTTGGAGAAAGTCGGAACGTTTGTACACGTCAGTGTGGCTGACGGACACGAGACACGGTCGTATTTCCGGTGCGTATTTCCGGTTTCGTTATGCACATGAATCTATTTTTGCACGAACGGCGTGTACTGTATTTAGATGAGATATAAGTGTTTTATGTGGTTTAGTTTAAAGAGGGAGTTAGTTTAGACTCAGATTGTGCTCAAACAACAGAGAAGATGAACTCCGTGTTCCGGAAGGTAACTTGTTTTGTCTCCTCGATAAATGCTAGAGGTCACAACAACAGACCGTTGAATTATTACTTATAAAATATGTTAGTATTAAAGTTTATTTATCCAACACCGTTCATATAATATAACTTAACCCTATAGTTTAAATTCTGTTTATAAAATCATGTTTTTATGGGTTTTAAAATGTAATAGAATCTAGAATGCGTGAAAATTGTGGTTGAACTAATACCAGTACAACCTCTGACATGGAGTGATGAACCAAGACAGATGTTCCTTCAAAGCTCCAATAGTTCAAACTAGAATGTAAAATGTCTTCTAAAATGAAGTGGGAGTCAGTGAAGGGACGCTAAGTGATGTGAGCTCGTTTGTTTATGTGGGTAAACAAATTCTGCACAACCTGAAGACGCTCCTTCTTCATTAAACATGTGAATAAGCTGTTAATGGCTCAACTGAGAGGAAACAACAGCATGAATGATCCTCCCAAGGTCAGTTTTTCTCAAACTTCTCAATTTTGAGATCTGAGATTAACGTGATAATTTGTAATGAATTGTTTCACGTCTCGTTTTAAAGGCATCAAATGAAACCACATTTTCTGAGGCTGGACTGAACAGAAGGATCCAAAACACCAAATTACCTGTTTAATTTGAGAAACCTTGTTTCCAGAAGCAATAATCAAAAAGAGTTCAGTTGCAAGTACTGTAGTCATCTCTTAACCTCTTTTTAAAGGTGCAGTCTGCAGTTTCTGTAGTGCAGTCTGTAAGTTTTCTAAAAATATATTTTTAACATATTTCTTCACTTTGTCACTATCTCCTGACAGACTGATGTTAGACAAAGTAATCTTTGAAAAAACTATAGTCCCCTTGCTTCTCCAGGTGTTACTAAAAGCATTTCTAAAAAGCCACAGTGACCCGCCGTTAACCAGCCAATAAAAACAGAGCTTGAATTTGAATTTCAGCAGAGCAAGGGGGAGCAGAGCCATATATGGCTCTGAGGGGGAGGGATCAGAATGCTTTGCCTGTTGAAAAATTTTCTAAGTGCTGCGCTCTACAGAAACTGCAGACTGCACCTTAACATTAGCAAAGTATTTTAGTGAAGATGTTAGTTTATGAAATTCACCTTTCTTGAATGAACGCCGTAAAGATGGACATCATCAGTGTAAGGCTGATGTTGCTCGTTTCCAAACTGTTGAATTGCCTGTCCGAGGCCAAGATATTTGAGACGACACATCGCCATTAAACATGAAACCTTTTGAAATGTATTTGTTTGTCAGTAGCGTCTCCGAAGCATAGATATTGGTGGAGCACATTCAATTCCTGAACCACATAAATGTTACAAATTGTGGTTAAATGTATGCGAAAAAACAAACAAACAACCTAAGATAATATATGTTGCCTAATATTTGCCTTTTCAGCCGCTTGTATCCGAGATCTCGTTCTTTCGGTCACAACCCAAAGCTCATGACCATAGATGAGGGTGGGAACGTAGATCGATCGGTAAATTGAGAGCTTTGCCTTTTGACTCAGCTCTCTCTTCACCACGACAGACCGGTACAGCGCCCGCTTCACTGCGGATGCTGCACCTATCCGCCTATCGATCTCACGCTCCAGTTTTCCCTCATTCGTGAACAAGACCCCGAGATACTTAAACTCCTCCACTTGGGGCAGGACCTCCTCCCCGACCCGGAGAGGGCATGCTACCCTTTTCCGGCTCAAGACCATGGCCTCGGATTTGGAGGAACTGATCCTCATCCCGGCCGCATCACACTCGGCTGCAAACCGCTCCAGCGAAAGCTGTAGATCACGATCTGATGAAGCCAATAGGACCACATCATCTGCAAAAAACAGAGAAGTGATTCTAAGGCCACCAAAACGGATCCTCTCAACACCTTGGCTGCGCCTAGAAATTCTGTCCATAAAAGTTATGAACAGATCGGATACAAGCGGCTGAAATGAGTTTTCTCCGCAGGGTGTCTGGACTCTCCCTTAGAGATAGGGTGAGAAGCTCAGTCATCCGGGAGGGACTCGGAGTAGAGCCGCTGCTTCTCCACATCGAGAGGAGCCAGTTGAGGTGGCTCGGGCATCTGGTTAGGATGCCTCCTGGACGCCTCCCTGGTGAGGTGTTCCGGGCATGTCCCACCGGGAGGAGACCCAGAGGAAGACCCAGGACACGCTGGAGGGACTATGTTTCTCGGCTGGCCTGGGAACGCCTTGGGATTCCCCCAGAGGAGCTGCTCCAAGTGGCTGGGGAGAGGGAAGTCTGGGCCTCCCTACTTAGGCTGCTACCCCCGCGACCCGACCCCGGATAAGCGGAAGAAAATGGATGGATGGATGGAATATTTGCCTTTTTTTACACAAAGTTATTTTTTTCTCCCATGGGCCAAGGCAAGTGTCTCATGAACACCACCTCCCTTTCTCTGTTCAAGACTGCTCTGAAAACACATCTCTGAAAACACATCTCTTTAGACTAGCTTATCGTTAACTTTACTAAATGTATTTTATATTCTTTTGTATTTCATATTCTTTATTTATTTTATATTTTATTTTTATTTTATATTTCAATTTGTTCCTACCTAGTACCTACTGATGTTTCAACTGTGTTTGTTTTGTTTCTTGCTGTAAAGTGTCCTTGGGTGTCCTGAAAGGCGCTTTTAAATAAAATGATTATTATTATTATTATTACAGGATTATGAAAACCGTCTGATCTAATAATTTAATCAGAGAAACAGATGTCTTCTGCACATCCATCCCATCAGAAGCAGAAGTATTTTTTAATTTTAACTCGGTAAAACAAAAGACTGATACTGTACACAGCTTTCTGTATTGGGTTTCTAATTCGATTTGAAGTTATAATCCTGCAAAAATACTCTAGATTAACACAGCTAAGTGTGGGGAAAGTGTTCTGTGAAGTAATTCTAAAACACGCATCGTCACTCCTGGATATTAAAGATCCAAGCAGGATGCTGGTGAAGGTTCTCAGTCATCAGGACATGGTCAATTCAGAAAAGTTCAAAACAGCTGGACTTTATTTCTACATGATGTTTCGCTTCTCGGCCGAGGAGCTTTCTCAATTCAAACAACAGAGTGTGGGGTTCGAGTTATAAAGATGAGCTAAGCTAGATACGGAAGATACGGATGGCCCTATCAATCCTCACACATTTAATGAACCGCTATTGTGAGGATTTATATGGCAGTCTGCATATGTATAATTATCATTATTTATTTAGCATGTTATTAGGGGTGCACCGATTTCAGTTTTCCGGCCGATCACCGATCACCGATTTTTAGAAAGTCTGACCTGCCGATTCCGATTTTGGCCGATACCGATTTTCAGGTGTTAAAAGGTCAAAATGCACCCTAAATTTTCATGATTTTCTGACCTGCGGAGGCAAAATAGCATCAGATAAAATCGGTGGATAAAATCGGCTTCTCATTTAAAGATCGGCCGATCACCGATCTCCCCAAATTAAGGAAATCGGGGCCGATCGATCGGCCGGCCGATTTATCTGTGCATCCCTACATGTTATCAGTGGTGGGCCCTCGACCGCTAGGTAGCGCTATTGCGCTAATCCGCTTGTAGCGTAGCTAAATAATCTGTTAGCTTTACAGCGGATTGACTAAGTTTTATAATTCATAAGCGGATTTATGCTATTTTTATTTAAAATGCAGTACCGCTAATAACTATTTATCTATCAGTAAAAACGAAATAACGTATTTACGAGCAGCGCCGGATGTGGTCCGTCACAAAAAAGCGTCCCCCTCAGTCTCTTGGTGTGTGCTCTCTCTTAGCAGTTAGCAGCCAGTGTGTTACTCTGGAGCCTTATTGCTTGTTTTCGAAGAGTCAGACGAAGACTTTTTAACATGGAGGGTGAACTTATGGATGTTTCTCAGGGCCTACGCGACGCGTCTGGATTTAAAAATAGAATTTCGCCACATTAGCACTCTTCAAAATGGCGTCCGCGACAGCCAAAGAAGCCAGGATTTTACAACAAAACACGGTAAAACAATTATTTCTTTGCTGAGAAAAAATATATTTCATAGCTGACGTTATAGCACAAGTTTTTCTGAGCTTGAGAGTTTCACGAAATGGTCAAATCTGCTGGATTTAAAAAAGTAGTTCACCATTAGGACTCTTCAAGATGGCGTCCGCAGGGCAGCAAACTTACATACTCAGGGAATCACAAGGAACTCAGGAGACAGAGGCAACAGGAGACAATGCCAGGACAATGATAAACACAGAGATACAGATCCGCTCATTCTCAATCAGTTCATCTGGACAGTTTCTTTTTAGCAGAAACGTTTCACCCTCACTCCAGAGGGCTTCCTCAGTCAGAGTAGTCCAAAGCACACTGAAGTTAACCCACCAAGTAAGCAACTTATGTGGACCAACCAGTTTGCTGTAGCCAAGATGGTTTCTGGGGGCGTGTCCCTCGTCGACTCCTCCCAGGCAGGCAGACATGTCCAAAGTGGTTCAAGACAAGAAAGTTAATTCTCAATAGTCCAGGTATCAAATCCAGAGATACAGACTTATTTTTGATTTGATTTGATGTTCATTCATTCATTTTAAAAGAACAATACAAAACAGTTTCATCAGATACAAGGATGAATAGACTTTTAGCTGAATGGATGGATGGATAGACAGTTAGCTGGATGGATGATCTTTAACAAGTTCTAAAATCATTAAAATTTAACCTCAGCTTGTGCCTCTGACCCAACAGAACCTCCTTCAGCAGCAGAATCCTCTGTGGTTCTCTGACTTCATCAGTCTGCAGGACTTCATCAGTCTCTCTCCTGGTTCTGGAGGAGTTCTGACCCACTCTTCTTTCCATTGTTGCTTCAGTTCTTTGAGGTTTCTGCTCAGCTCTCTGAAGGTTTCAGGTTCAGGTTCTGGACTCTGACTGGGCCGTTGATTTGATTTGATGTTTATTCATTCATTTTAAAAGAACAATACAAAACAGTTTCATCAGATAGAAGAATACAAGTAGGATAAAATGAAAGGAGCAGAAAGAAGATGAAATCTTATTATATCTGCCCCTTATTTATTTCACAGTTTGTTCAACCAATGATAACCTTCAAACTACATCACAAAATGAATAACTCTACTTAATTTTTCTAACTGTAATACACAAACACACTAAGCTTCATCATATATAGTTTTTGAGCAAGTCCTTTTCGACCTTTTTCTTAAATGTATACATTGGGCAGCACGGTGGCACAACTGGTAGAGCTGCTGCCTCTCAGCGAGAAGGTTGCCGGTTCAAATCCCGGTCCGGGGCCTTTCTGGGTGGAGTTTGCATGTTCTCCCCGTGCATGCGTGGGTTTCCTCCGGGTACTCCGGTTTCCTCCCACAGACCAAAAAACATGCTTGTTAGGCTGATTGGTGACTCTAAATTGACCCTAGGTGTGAGTGTGAGAGTGGATGGTTGTTTGGTGTGAGTGAGACAGGTCCCTCTTGTAAATGAGTCCCCGTGACTCAACGAGGCTAGCCTGTATAAATAAAGGTTGAATGAATGAATGAATGAATTGATTTTGCATTTTTAACATCACTCTCCAGAACATTCCACAATCCAACTCCCTGAATTGAGGTAGACCGTCCCTTTAAGCTGGTTCTGAATTGTGGTTTGATGAATATCTGTCCCTTTAAGATTGTAATAACTTTGTCTAAATTTCTTTGGATATTTAAAGGTAATGTGTTATTATGAGCCCTATACATAACTGATAAAATACTATATTCTACCAATTCCTGGAATTTCAATAAATTTAGCTGAAGAAACAAGGTGTTTGATGGGTGACTGAAATGTTTTCTGGTGATTACTCTTACAGCTCTCTTTTGTAAAATAAAAACAGGCTTTGTAATTGTTTTGCACGCTTTTCCCCAAACCTCAATACAATAGATTAAATGTGGAACAATGATTGTGTTATACAACATATACAGAGCTTTATCAATTAAAAAATCCCTGACTTTATATACAGGTACATGAACACACAGCATGACAATCACAAACACCTGGACAACAAAATGGAGGAGATAAGCAAGACAATTAACAGAGAGACCAGGGAGTGTAGGGATGGGGACCCATCACCTGAGAGCAACATGCTTACAACTGTTATCTTGAAGTTCTAGGGTGTAGAGAGCCACAGAAACGGTTATGGTAGGCCGGATTTGGCCCACGGGCCTTGAGTTTGACACATGCGATCTAGTGGTACTAAAAGTAACAAAAGAAGAAAAAAAAACAGCCAAATATGTCAGCAGTTTAGCTAACAGACTTTGGAATGGGTACATTTTGTCCTTGTCAAACCTGTTGAAGAGAACCAAACTAAATACTCTGAAACTCAAACAACTTACTGTATAACAGTTCATGCACCGCTAGTTGGCAGTGTAGTGCAAATATTGCATAACTTGCTGCTACCAATTGTTGAATTTAATTAGCGGATTAGAATTAGCTTCCCCTAATTTTCATAAGACATTAGTGCTTTTGAAATTGCGGACCTAAATAAATTAATTAGTGCTTTAGAAATAGCGGAACTAATTTTTGGATTAGCGTTGCCCACCACTGCATGTTATTATGCATATGTATATACGTATTATTATTATTATTATGTCTCACATAAGGAAGTGAATCATTGGTGGTGATTTTGAGCCAAACAACAAACCAGTGACTGTGAGACATGAAACCAGACAGCTTCATGTGTTTAAATATCTCCCTGTAAACATTAAAGGGGACCACAGATGCAAAATTCACTTTTTAATGTTTTTTTTACTCAACTTTGGGTATTTACTTCATAAAAAAACAGTCCTTGTGCCAAAAAAATGCACCCAGTGGTTTATTTACTCTAAGTAGATTTATTTATTTTTGATAAATACACCTGGATTCACACTTCCTGCAGTTATTGACGTCACAAGCCGTAGCCAATCACCTCAAACCTGAGTCCAGCCCCTCACCTAGCAACCCCTGGTTAGGCTCAACCCACTTCTGTATTAAACACATGACTGTTGTTTTTCATGATTTCATCTCATCTTTTGTTTATATGTTCTTAATTTCATGTGTACAGCACTTTGTTGCAGCTGTGTTTTTTTTAAATGGCTTTATAAATAAAGTATAATTGTTATTTTTATGTTTTAGTTCAATTTTTAGTGTATTTGCGATCGCTGCCAACGCGCAGCCGGCAAAAATTAAACGAGCGGACCCCCGGCTTAGGGACCGGTTGCGACGGGACCCTCTTCCGGCGCGATGGAGCGGAGCTTCAACTGTACAGCCTCATTTCAGCCTCGCAGCAGGCTCGCAGCAGCGAGGACCTTCTCCTTACGGATTAATTTACGGGAGACACTTGGTGAACTTTGTGTTGTCTTGACTGGAACAGCGATAACTCCCAAAATCTCCGCGTGCAACGAGCGGAGCTGGCGAACACCGGAAGAGGAACAAGCTAACATTAGCATCGGATTCGGGTGGTCTAATGCTAAAAGGAGCAGCAAATTGCGGCGCGCTCAGACGGGTTTCGGTAAGTTATCTTAAGCTAGCACTAACAGTAAGTCAAATGAGTAATAAAAAAAGAGCTAATTTTAAAACAACAACACATTACAGATACTGGCTGTTACAGAGGGCGTAAACAGATCGTTGAAGGGCGTGGACTTCAAGAAACCGGTCGTTCAAAACGAAAGTTAAAAATGGCAGAATTAAAAAGGGTATAATTGATTATCTAAGAATTATTTTGTGTATTAAAATGAATTAATATTGTCAAGATAGCACACAGAAATAACATAAAAAATTTAAATACCTATATGTGGTCTCCTTTAACAGGTTCACTACGCACATGGAGTCATGCAGGCAGGGAACATAACTTCGAACTGATATTGTCTGTGAGTTGGATATCATTATTAAAAAATCTGTTAGGTTTACAATGTCAAAAAGTCACAAACAAAGGAGCGTCGTGCACAAGTTTATTAATCAAATAACCATAACTTAGCAGCACGGTGGTGCAGCTGTAGAGATGCTGCCTCTCAGCGAGCAGCTCACAACGGTTCAACTCTTGACCCAGGACCTTTCTGGGTGGAGTTTGCATGTTCTCTAACTTCTCTCCATACATGTGTGGGTTTTCTCCGGGTACTCCAGTTTCCTCCCACAGACCATGTTAGGCTGATTGGTAAGTCTAAATTGTCTCTAGGTGTGAGTGAGAGAGTGAATGTTGTTCATCTCATTTGTCTCCATGTGTCCCTGTGATGGACTGGAGACATGTCCAGGGTGTCCCCAGCTTCCCACACAGTGATAGCTGGATATAGAAAACCATTGACCCAAAAAGGAAGAAGTGGGTAAAGAGTATGGATGGATTGATGGATGGACAGACCGAGAGATGGATGGAGAGACAGAGAGATGGATGGATGGATGGAGAGACAGAGAGATGGATGGATGGAGAGAAAGAGATGGATGGATGGATGGACAGAGCGATGGACAGACCGAGATGGACGGATGGAGAGACAGAGAGATGGATGGATGGATGGACAGATGGAGAGACAGATATGGATGGATGGACAGATGGAGAGACAGAGATGGATGGATGGACAGATGGATGGATGGAGAGACAGAGAGATGGATGGCTGGACAGATGGAGAGACAGATAAATGGATGGATGGATGAGAGACAGAGAGATGGACGGATGGAGAGACAGAGATGGATGGACGGATGGAGAGACAGAGATGGATGGACAGATGGAGAGACAGAGAGATGGATGGACAGATGGAGAGACAGAGAGATGGATGGATGGATGGTTGGATGGAGAGACAAAGAGATGGATGGACGGATGGAGAGACAAAGAGATGGATGGACGGATGGAGAGACAAAGAGATGGATGGACAGATGGAGAGACAGAGAGATGGATGGACAGATGGAGAGACAAAGAGATGGATGGACAGATGGAGAGACAGAGAGATGGATGGACAGATGGAGAGACAGAGAGATGGATGGACAGATGGAGAGACAAAGAGATGGATGGACAGATGGAGAGACAAAGAGATGGATGGACAGATGGAGAGACAGAGAGATGGATGGACAGATGGAGAGACAAAGAGATGGATGGACAGATGGAGAGACAAAGAG
Organism: Garcialebias charrua; assembly: GCA_038048925.1. NCBI lineage: Eukaryota > Metazoa > Chordata > Actinopteri > Cyprinodontiformes > Rivulidae > Garcialebias > Garcialebias charrua. Next base: position 8,259 of record JBBPBX010063239.1, on the reverse strand, counting down.
ATGGATGGACAGATGGAGAGACAGAGAGATGGATGGAAAGATGGAGAGACAGAGAGATGGATGGATGGATGGATGGATGGAGAGACAAAGAGATGGATGGACGGACGGAGAGACAAAGAGATGGATGGACAGATGGAGAGACAAAGAGATGGATGGATGGATGGATAGACAAAGAGAGGGATGGATGGATGGAGAGACAAAGAGATGGATGGACAGATGGAGAGACAAAGAGATGGATGGACAGATGGAGATACAAAGAGATGGATGGACAGATGGAGAGACAAAGAGATGGATGGATGGATGGAGAGACAAAGAGATGGATGGACGGATGGAGAGACAAAGAGATGGATGGATGGATGGAGAGACAAAGAGATGGATGGACAGATGGAGAGACAAAGAGATGGATGGACGGATGGAGAGACAAAGAGATGGATGGACAGATGGAGAGACAAAGAGATGGATGGATGGATGGAGAGACAAAGAGATGGATGGACGGATGGAGAGACAAAGAGATGGATGGATGGATGGAGAGACAAAGAGATGGATGGACGGATGGAGAGACAAAGAGATGGATGGACGGATGGAGAGACAAAGAGATGGATGGACAGATGGAGAGACAAAGAGATGGATGGATGGATGGAGAGACAAAGAGATGGATGGACGGATGGAGAGACAAAGAGATGGATGGACGGATGGAGAGACAAAGAGATGGATGGACGGATGGAGAGACAAAGAGATGGATGGACGGATGGAGAGACAAAGAGATGGATGGACGGATGGAGAGACAGAGAGATGGATGGACGGATGGAGAGACAAAGAGATGGATGGATGGATGGACAGATGGAGAGACAAAGAGATGGATGGACAGATGGAGAGACAAAGAGATGGATGGATGGATGGAGAGACAAAGAGATGGATGGACGGATGGAGAGACAGAGAGATGGATGGACGGATGGAGAGACAAAGAGATGGATGGACGGATGGAGAGACAAAGAGATGGATGGACGGATGGAGAGACAAAGAGATGGATGGACGGATGGAGAGACAAAGAGATGGATGGACGGATGGAGAGACAGAGAGATGGATGGGCAGATGGAGAGACAAAGAGATGGATGGATGGATGGACAGATGGAGAGACAAAGAGATGGATGGACGGATGGAGAGACAAAGAGATGGATGGACAAATGGAGAGACAAAGAGATGGATGGATGGATGGATGGATGGAGAGATATGGATGGATGGATGGATGGATGGAGAGACAGAGAGATGGATGGATGGATGGATGGAGAGACAGAGAGATGGATGGATGGATGGATGGAGAGACAGAGAGATGGATGGATGGATGGAGAGACAGAGATGGATGGATGGAGAGACAGAGATGGATGGAGAGATGGATGGATGGAGAGACGAAGAGATGGATGGATGGATGGAGAGACAGAGAGATGGATGGACAGATGGAGAGACAGAGAGATGGATGGATGGATGGACAGATGGAGAGACAAAGAGATGGATGGATGGACAGATGGAGAGACAAAGAGATGGATGGATGGAGAGACAAAGAGATGGATGGACGGATGGAGAGACAGAGAGATGGATGGACAGATGGAGAGACAAAGAGATGGATGGACGGATGGAGAGACAGAGAGATGGATGGATGGATGGATGGAGAGATGGATGGATGGATGGAGAGACAAAGAGATGGATGGATGGATGGATGGAGAGACGAAGAGATGGATGGACGGATGGAGAGACAAAGAGATGGATGGACAGATGGAGAGACAAAGAGATGGATGGATGGATGGAGAGACAGAGAGATGGATGGATGATGGAGAGACAGAGAGCTGGATGGATGGATGGATGGATGGAGAGACAGAGGGATGGATGGATGGAGAGACAGAGAGATGGATGGATGGATGGAGAGACAGAGAGATGGATGGATGGATGGATGGAGAGACAGAGAGATGGATGGAGAGACCGAGATGGATGGATGGATGGAGAGATGGATGGATGGATGGATGGAGAGACAGAGGGATGGATGTATGGAGAGACAGAGAGATGGATGGATGATGGAGAGACAGAGAGATGGATGGAGAGACCGAGATGGATGGATGGATGGACAGATGGAGAGACAAAGAGATGGATGGATGGAGAGACAGAGGGATGGATGTATGGAGAGACAGAGAGATGGATGGATGGATGGAGAGACAGAGAGCTGGATGGAGAGACCGAGATGGATGGATGGATGGACAGATGGAGAGACAGAGAGATGGATGGATGGATGGAGAGACAGAGAGATGGATGGATGGATGGATGGTTGGAGAGACAGAGGGATGGATGTATGGAGAGACAGAGAGATGGATGGAGAGACCGAGATGGATGGATGATGGATGTATGGCTGAAGAGACAGAGATGGATGGATGGACAGAGCGATGGATGGATGGATGGAGAGACAGAGAGATGGATGGATGGATGAAGAGACGGAGAGATGGATGGATGGATGAAGAGACAGAGATGGATGGATGGAGAGACGGAGAGATGGATGGATGAAGAGACAGAGAGATGGATGGATGAAGAGGCAGAGAGATGGATGGATGAAGAGACAGAGAGATGGATGGATGAAGAGACAGAGAGATGGATGGATGAAGAGACAGAGAGATGGATGGATGAAGAGACAGAGAGATGGATGGATGGAGAGACAGAGAGATGGATGGATGGAGAGACAGAGAGATGGATGGATGGAGAGACAGAGAGATGGATGGATGGAGAGACAGAGAGATGGATGGATGGAGAGACAGAGAGATGGATGGATGGAGAGACAGAGAGATGGATGGATGGAGAGACAGAGAGATGGATGGATGGAGAGACAGAGAGATGGATGGATGGAGAGACAGAGAGATGGATGGATGGAGAGACAGAGAGATGGATGGATGGAGAGACAGAGAGATGGATGGATGGAGAGACAGAGAGATGGATGGATGGAGAGACAGAGAGATGGATGGATGGAGAGACAGAGAGATGGATGGATGGAGAGACAGAGAGATGGATGGATGGAGAGACAGAGAGATGGATGGATAAGCATAACTTCATAGTTTGAGCCACAGATGCTCACATCACAGCAACAGTCTGATGGTGTTAGTCTAAAAGGTGATGAGATAAAAACGCTTTGTTTTGTCTTTAACATTCAATTGTTTTGTTCAGATTTTTATTTTAGAAAAATAATATTTAAGTAAAATTCAAATGAAGCTTTCCTTATTGTTCCTAAAGTCTGAACCGTTTAAAAACTACGGTTGTAAAACTGAGCAAACAGCCTTGGATGTGTATCATGTTGGTCTTTGAGCGTCTCTGTGCTTTTCCTGACCAAATAATCTCAATAAAACTCCAACATGGTGCACAAAGTAAGAAACTTACATGGAGTTGACCCGTTACACAAACTAAATCTGGCTTTGAGATGTTTAATAAATAAAGATAAATAATAAAACCGACTGAGTTCAGGTGATCTGTGGTTCTGACAGGAGATGAATTTGAGTATTAAACCAACCAAGTACTGTTTCTTTTTGATTTGTCCACCACTACGTCAGCATGTCAAAGTAAAACAACACGTTTGTGTAACACATGTTGCTGCAACACTGTAAAACAGAATTATAAATGTAAGGGGTTATGAGGAGGTCAATATTAGTACTGACCTCTTTACCTTAATTAATTTACTTATTCAGATTGAATAGTAAATTCACGGATTCTGTTCTTTTTCAGTTTACCCAATATTTCTGTGATCTTTATGATGGATAAATAAACAGAGCCATTAAGTGACAATGGACATTGACTTAGTTTGGTATGCCAGGCGACACTACCATTTATTTAAAATAAATCAACTAAATTAACACCATTACACTTGATTGACATGATTTCACTTTCTTTCAAATTAATACGTCAGCACACTTAAATTTAACACAACAGACTTCAATATTGGATGTTAACATATTTAGTCTGTGGGCTCTTCAGCTTAATTATAGTTTCCAGCTTAGATAGAGAGGGGAAAGAGTAGGAGGAAAGATTTAAGAAGAATTGGGAGGTTAAGAGAGGAAGTTTATCTTGCATTTATGAAACCAGATGACACTCTTCCGTACGCGTCCAGCTAAGATATCATCACACCTCCAGTAAGCAAACAGCTGCTCCTTTACCTTAAGACGTCCGCCTTGGTTCTGGCAAAGAGCTGTGGTCAGCCTTGGACTGACGAGTCGTCGGTCCCGCAAGTCCAAGCTGGACTCCAGACGTGTTTACCTTGTCGGTGTCGGTGATACTCGCTTTCGTCGGCAGAAGCCGTGACAGTCGTGGTTTCTTGGCTCAAGATAAACTTATTCCAGGAAGGAATAACAAAGTTTTTGAGCTCTGCTCCTTAAAAGTGGACCCATAACAACATGTTATCAGTCCCAGCTGGATGACGAAGGTCGTTAGCTCTTGACCGGTGGTCATTCAGCTCTCTGGGAAAAATTCACATCTCTCTCTGAAGCTCCCAGAAACTCTGAGGAACCTGCTGGTTCCTTCCAAACTCTGCAGACTCTTGCAGACTCTTGCCGACTCTCAAGTGTGTCAGCAAAACTTAGGACTAGTACTTAAGGAAGGACCAGTCGAGGAGTTCACTTGTCTTATCAGGACCCAAGGTTACAGCCAGCAGCAGAGGGAAATGTTTAGGAACAGACAGAGAAAGCTGGAGCCCTGCTCATGAAAAACAACGGATTAACCTGTCTTCTGACTCTCTAAACAAAACCGTCCGGTCTCTGTGACCCAAAGATTTCACCTTTAACACAGCAGTGAACACAGTTTAACTCTTACAGACTAACACAGCTTAAAAGCACACATCATGAAAATGACAAGAGTTATTCTTTTGATCACATCAGCCTAAAATCAAAGATAGAAATAGTCTCTTTTGGTGACTATATTTATCAGATTACAGCTAAATGAATGATTTTGTAGTAAATGTCTTGCTTTACTGAGAGGTCAGTAAAGGTCATCACTGGACAGTTCAAAAACCTTAATTTGACCCTGGGTAGGTCCACTACATCTCCCCCCTTTTGGAAGCCATCGCCAGTCCTTGGGGATGGGGTCCAACACGAAAGGAAACCTTGAACTGTCTTTGATCTTGAAGTAATCCAGCAAGTGGAAAAGAAAAATCAAAAATTATAATCCCATAAAGTTTTTGGAAATTCCATACTGTTCGGAGGTAATCCCATTGCGAAAAGCTTTTAATCCTTTGGAAAACAAAGTCTGTTAACTCTTGGAAAACAAAGTCTGTGATCCCTTGGAAAGCAAAGTCTTATAATCCACAGCGGTAATTCCACAACGATTAGTTTTGTTGATTGATCAGCAACAATTGTTTTCATAATCAGCATGTAGAGGGGATCCCTCGATTGACGCAGAGGAGGCGACCCTTGGATGAAGGTTGAAGACCAAGCGTTGGAGCTGCAGGTCCCCACATCGAAGGTTGTTGGCTGGTTGGTTTCCAGTCAGTGCCACTCTGGTTCTATGTGTCATGCAATTATGTGGTTTTTTAGGTGGGCTTATGATTGGGATTTTACATTAAGCCTTACCTATATGCACCTGGTATGTAAGCTATCATGGTTTAGATCAGCTACAATTACCAATTAAGGGGTGGATCAATTCTGTAAAATTAGATATAGGGATCTGTACCTATAAAATTTTGGAGGGCTTCTGTAACGAAGGCCTCTAATTCCAAACTATTCCTCCATTCATTACTTAGTTTAGGTTAAACTAAAATAAAAATGAAATATAGTTTGATCTAAATGTCTGTTGTCTTTTAGACGAACGACGTAGGATTTGGTATTCCTAATAAATTTTGAAGTCTATGGCGAGACTCATCAAAATGAATAGACAATCTAGAATAGAAACGATCGAATCGGTTCAATTTAGAAATTGTGAGGTCAATGTAGTTTATGGTACCTTGAGTAGCTTTAAACTACATTGACTCTTCGACGATTGAGATTTAACAAAACGAACTGCATGTTGGCATAGTTAAATCCATATCATTCATTAACCAATGTTAATACAAAACCTTTTTGGCTGGGAGTGTTCAGAACCAAACAGTATCTCAACTAATGACAACAGTAATGACTAAACAACAAGGAAACAACGTTTCACTGCTTCGACACACTCTTGTCGTCAGATTCCAAAGTGCAACACACAAGAAAACAGGTCTCAACTTATGACCGAGGTCAAATTAAATCTCGTGGATTTAAACTGTTGTTAAGGCTAGTGTTTTGTTGTGGGTGTTAGGCTTAGCGTTTCTAAGTTCAAATTGGACAATGCGACTTATAGGGTGGGAAATACGGTAGTTTAAACCTGATTAGTTTATTTACTAACTTGTGTTTGGACGACCTTATTATCCCATGAAGTCGGTGAGTTTGTGAGATCTTTGTCTTTTGTGGAGTCATTGAACGCCTTGTAAGGTTTGATCTGATTTCGATGTACCCATTTAGCAATTGGCTCTTTGCGGCCTTTGCTGATTTTGATTTCGTAGACGACTGAGGACACTTTGTCTGTTATCAGATGAGGTCCAGTCCACCTGGGCATTAGTTTGCGGGCGAGAGTTCCGGTCTCGGACTCTCCTTTCCCGGTTGCTGGGGCGAACGTATAGTACCAGACTCTGTCTCCCACTTGGAGTTCATTGTGAGAGGCCTTTTGGTCGTAGTACGCCTTACGTCCTTCAGCGGATCTTTCCAGGTTTTTCTGGGCGAAAGCAAAAGTGTTTCTGAGGTGTACATTCAAATCTTTGTCTTTGGCATGGCCTAACATCACCCCCCTTTGGTCATGGGGGACCACGAGCACAGGTGAGGACGTCCGTCCATGGGCACAAGTTAGGATGCCACCGTTTAGTTTAAACTGTTCGCGCAGCTGAGAGAAGACGGTACACAGGAATCGTTTAGGTTTTGGCCAACGTATCTTCTTACGTTTACCTCTTTCCGTGTAATTCAGGTGTGTCACAACCGTCGGCGCAGTCGCAGGTGTGTCTGATTGTACAGACTGCGACGGGTCACTGTCGTTGTGTGTGTCTTCCCACTTCTTGACTGAAGAGGGCTCTTTGAGTCTGTAAAAACTATGTCATTTCTGAGTAGTTCTAGACACAAATGTTCCTGAACCAAGGTTTCATCGAAAGCTTGGCTGATAGCCGATTTACCTGTCCCAGGGGACAGTACAGCAACCTCGGTGTGGGGTCCTTGGATCTCCACACCTTTCTCTACCTGTGGTAGGTAATGTGAGTTTGCCCCCTTCTTGTCTGATGAGGGGTCCTCGTAATCTGCAACAATGATGTCCAAGTGACTGTCAGCGTTTGGTTGACTGTCATTTTCTGGACTCAGATGCCCTTGAACCAAGGTTTCATTGAAAGCTTGGTTGATTGCCGAATTACCTGTCTCCGAGGACAGTACAGCGTCTTCGGTGTGGGATCCTTTGATCTCAACACCTTTCACTACCTGTGGTAGGCAGTGGTCAGGGAGTGCTGAATGTGTCAGCTCACAGAGGAGGTTCTCTTGTTGGGCCGGAGTTTGGTCCAACTTTTGGGTCTCTTCTGTCTCACCTGTAGTTGAAGGTTCACTTACCGGGCTCTCGTCCTCGGATGAGCAGTCCCTTGTGTCCTCTGCGGTACCTGCGGTTAGGCAGTCTGTATCGCAACTAGGAAGCACTTTTATTGGCAGGGGTTTTCTCACTGTGCTCCACATTTTCCGTCGACCATAATCTATAATCGCGTTGAAGCGGTTTATAAAATCTTGGCCAACCAAAAATGGGAATGAGTCAAGTTTAGACACGTACACCGGGTGGCGTAGTGTCATTTCGCCAATCTGCATGTGAACCATAGCCATAGCTGTTAGGGTTGTTCTCGTCTCTGCGAGACCCTGTAGCTCAATAGCACATTTCTCAAAGGGTATTTGCCTGTCAACACCGTTAGCGGCGGTCCTCAGCTCCTTGAACAGCTTGGCCGACATAATAGTTATATCAGAACTGCCATCCAGGAGGGCTTCACGCTCAAGGACACCTTCCAGTGTGATGGGCAGGTAAGCTTTCTTAGCCACCCCCCTTTGTATAAAGTTACACAGAAACCTCACAGGTCTTGGCCCACGTTTCTGTTCACGTGTGACTCTGTCTGTGTAATCTTGTTTACTGTCAGCATCTTGTTGGCTGTCAGCATCATGACCTTCAGGATGTTGTTGTGTGTCAGCAATTGGTTTGCTGTCAACATCCATGGCAATG